>CANXYC011465001.1:0-119699 GCA_948193065.1 Aleurites moluccanus
AAGAATCATTCAAACCCTTTAGAAAACGAATGACATAATCATTTTGTTGATAACTTCTGATAGTACTGAGAGCATTACAAGTACATTGTGGGCTACATGAGCACTTAGGTACTGGTCTCAGATTAACAAATTCATCCCAAAAAATCTTCAATTGAGTATAGTAATCTGAAACAGAACTGGTACCTTGTTTGCAAGCAAAAATTTCTTCCTGGAGATTAGAAATTCTGAATGAATCACCATGAGAAAATCGATCGTGCAAATCCTTCCATACATCGAACCAAATTATGCTTTGAGCAATTGATGGAGAAACTGCATGAATTAGCCATGACAAAATCATCGTGTTACATCGTTCCCAGGCTTGATAGGTCGGATCTGTCTTTGACGGTATTGAAATGCTTCCATCAATAAACTTGAATTTATTCTTTGACAAGAGGGCCATTTTCATGGCTCGAGCCCAAGGATAATAATTGGAACCAGATAAAACTGGAGAAACTAGAATTAGGCTAGGGTTTTCATTAACATGTAGATAATATGGACTAGAAGGAAGATCTTCAGCTCTAGCAGTACCTGTCATTCCTAAAATCGAATGACAAGAAAAATGCACAAAGAAAAGAGAAGAAAACGAGTGTTTGGCTGCCAAGAAAAAATTCAGAATTCTATTGCTCTGATACCATGATAAGAAACTGAATTTGGGAATTAAAACTCTAATTTTCTTTATTGATTGATCTGTTTATATACAAGTATGGAAAGCAACTAACTAGCTTAATAAAGAAAAGAAAAGTTTGTTATAGCTGATAATCCCACGTGCCACATATAACTCTATTAAGTCGTGAGATCGAAGAGGACATAATTCCAGTCTGTAGCTTTTTTATTTTCTTTGTTACTTGAGAGACTGAGACACCAATTTTGATGTTTGCAAATTTTGAGTTTGAGCAGACATTTTTTGAGTTATTTTTCTTCACTTGGCCTGATTTATACAAAATGTTTTTACAGTAATGAAGTATTTACAGGATTAATATGTTATGTCCTTTTGTCAGAGAGCTTGATATTGCTGTAGTAGCAATAGCCCTCTCGGTCAGGGATTCTTAGCTGGGAAGGCAGTTGTGGAGAGTTTGCCCGATAAAGAGTATTAATTGGTTGGTCTTTGACTGCTATATACATTTAAATTTTTAATGGATTGATTATTTTTTGAAATGATATGACATTCCTGTCATAGGTTATGCATCCAAGATTCCTGGAGAGAATTTAGAGAAAAATAACCTTCTATATATATATATATATATATATATATATACTGGTCTCGCGGACCTTACTGAAAAATATTCCTGCACTCCACCTCAATTAGCTCTGGCATGGCTTCTTCACCAGGGACAATACATAGTTCCAATTCCTGGCGAGTTACTTCAGCTCCAATTTTGCCTAATTTTAGATTACTGTTTCATGACCATGGATTTTATTGGTATTTCTCTTTGAGGGTTTTAAAGGGACAACTAAATTGAAGAACCTTGAAAACAATATTGGTTCCTTCTTTTCAGTGAAGCTAACAGAAGAAGATTTGAAAGAAATTTGTAATGCTGTGCCAATTGAAGGAGTAGGAGGTCTAACTAAGAGAATATTGAAAAATAATAAATAATATTTCTCATGCATTGCACTCTACACACTTAAAATGTATCATTTTTATGTGATTAATAATAATAATAATTAACGGATGTTATTTTCACATTTTATATTATTATTAGAATAATTTAATAAATTTATTTTATTTTATTAATTAATAATAATATCCTGCTATAAAAAATGAATGATATATGTGAAAAAAGGTGAGTATAGAGTACGTGTCAAAATCATGTGGTAAAATCGTGGCATTATTTGAGATCAATAATTAGAACTTGAATGCCGTAGCCTCTATTATTACCGTAAAGAACCTAGCGGCTAGAACAACACTGACCTCAACTTCCTTAATGAGTTGGGCATAAACTGGTGGATAAGGAAGTAGCCACCTCACCAACTTCGACAATTGGACCACTAAATCCAATCACATTCCAAAAAATAGGTTTTAGATGGCCTGGAGCTAAAATATCCTCTACTCTCTTATTACCTTGCTGGCCTATAAATACCTGCTTCTTCTATCATCTGTGCTCACTGCTCACTGCCAAGTTGATTTGCTAAGTTATTTCAGTCCCAGTTTTCCAAATCTTCACTACTTCAAGGTTCTCCAGTATAAATTATGGCCATGCAAGCCGCCGTCTTTGCAAGTCCGGTACTAGGTGTTTTTGATCGAGCCAGAGTGAATGCCCGATTCTTTACGACTCCATATCCCTATGTTACACGACTGCGAAGATGTGCCTATACTACAGTGAAGTGCATGGCAGAGGTAGTATTTAAACCTTGCCTTTAATTTTATGTGGAAATTTCTTGTAATATTAGTATATATGGTTTCATATTTGTAGGATCTTTGATTTTACAGGAAGATCGTGAGCAAGAAATTGGAAAGATGAAGCCAACTGAACCTGTAAAGGTAGTTATTAATCTCTCTCTCACACACACACACACATACACACACACACATATATATATATATATATATATATATATATATATATATATTGGAATGAATTATATAATGGTTGTATAATAATTTACAGGTCAGCACGAAATTCTCTGACTTATTGGCATTTAGTGGGCCAGCACCAGAGAGGATCAATGGGAGGCTAGCCATGATTGGGTTTGTAGCTGCAATGGCAATGGAGATAGCCAATGGCCAGGATGTGTTTACTCAAATATCCAACGGTGGTATCACATGGTTTTTGGGAACCAGTATTGTGCTCTCTCTCGCGTCCTTGATCCCATTGTTTAAAGGGGTGAGTGCTGAGTCAAAGTCTGATGGGTACATGACATCTGATGCAGAGCTGTGGAATGGCAGATTTGCCATGTTAGGTTTGGTAGCGTTGGCATTTACAGAATTCGTGAAGGGTGGAGCCCTTGTTTAAGTTGTCTTTTAAGTTAATTTTGTGCAAGTGTAGTAAAACTGAGTCCTAGAACTCATGTAAACTATAAATTAAGGATTTTCAATTCGTACAACTTTGTGTATAATATTGATATGGGATGAATTTTTAAAATTAAACTTTGATCAGTTCAAAATGCTAAAAAATTAACTGAAACTTAAAAAATTGCAGAAAGTATAGAACATTTATATTTCATAATAATAGCTAATGCTTCAATGAACTATTGACATAAACATAAAACGTATCCTACTGCTGATAATGATTGCAGCAAAACATCAAAGAACAATAAGGGATGATTCGTCTTGATGTTAGTACAACCTCTGTCTGGATACATCAAAAAGATTAATTTTACCATACGGATTAATTATCTTACATCAAATCATGACTGCAATTTTAAAATCCAATGCACAGTGAAGAATTTACTTTGAAAAACTCGGCTCCTGGGTCAGCAACCATGAACAGGAAGTGCACCCACACATAGATTCAGCAAATGAAGTGAATCCACTTTGTATCCCCATTAAAGTTGGACCTGCAACAGTAGATTCTGCAAAAGCAAAATAGTGAATCTGTATTTGCCCTGGTAACTATAATTTGAAAAGTGGAATCAGCGTACTTTCTGTTATTTTCATTACACTGTGTTGTCTATCATTTTTGTACGTGGGAAAAGAGTCCTCAAAAAGTTTTTCCAACCATATAAACAGGAAAAAATGAGACGAATACACCTCTACTACACATATTTACAACACGGTTAAGTATGAACATCTACAGTGGAATACATTGTACTGCACCCACTACACATCAAGCAACATCTGTTGATCCAACTCCCTGTTTTCATGCTTACCAAGATTCCTGCCATAATCATTTAGTTTCTGCAGCAAAATAACTAACTGTTAATGTATGGACTAATGAACCAGAAATGAGAATTTAAGAAAAGAAATGACAATCTCAGATTCGTGTTGTGAGCAGGTGCTAATTTCCACATTTTAGTTCCTTTTTTCAAGCTATTTGTCAAGTGATTGGTAAGAAAGGATTAACAGAGTGGGAATAATTTCCAGCCAATTTTTTTTGTGAATGCAAATCCGAAAGTCCAGCTAAATAAATGACATCCTTTTTGTGGCAGCCCAGTGACTAAAACTAAGGTTTTGGAATTGTTACATTATACATATTTGGAACTTAACAAAAATTTAAGGTTATAAATTTGCTATTCCATGGAATAATTATTCCACATTTAAATTTGAACCCAAACAAGAATAACTATTTCATATGGAATAATATATCCCATCCTATTCCATGAAGCAAACAAGACGAATGGCAAGTATGCAGGAAATGACAATGCAACAAAAAGTAACAACTTCAAAATACTAACTTCTACAAATTATAATGCAGGTCTAGATACTTGCTTCTGTTGGCAGATCAACAGGAAACAGATTATGGTACCGGGATTAAAGCTCAATCCACTGAAAAATGAGTATGATACAAAACATGGGCATTAGTGATGCAAGAGGAACCATAAATATCATGAAAACTAATCATGGCAATATTATAGCCAACAAACTAAAAGAGAAATAGGCAGACCAGAGTCAATAAGAAATAGTGACTCATAGTGACACCAAGTATCAGAATTTTGTCTTTTCTACTCTTTTTTTTTTTCTTTTTCTTTTTTACTTTTCTTTTGGATCAGGGACCAGGGAAGGAAAGATGGGAAGGCAAGGAGATGCAGGAAAAAATACCAGTGGGTCAAAGCCAGCCGCCAAATATATGGAGTGAAGAACTCCTCTGGATGACTCTCTTGTTCATATGAGAAATGTAATTTGTGTAAACATCTGTCCAAATAAAATCATCCAAATTTTACACAAATGGCAAAAGCAAACTCCCAAAGCCAATGTATCTAACTCCAAAGTTAGCCAAGACAGCTAATTTCCAAAATGATTTGTTTTTACCTTCAAGCCTTCACCTCGCCATGATCGACAATTAATGACTACAAGTTGGAGGACTTTCTCTACTGACCATTTCCCATCTTGTGTTTGTGAATCTATTCGACTATTGAAAAAATTTAAAACCTGTGAAGGTCACAGGTGTCATATATGATTCAAAACACAATCAGACACAAATAGCATATTTAGGTATTGACGAAAGCTTTAAAACAGGTCTAACAAGTATCACCTATATTTGTGCCTGAACCCTGGAACAACTCCAAGATACATTAGAAAAGGAGATGAAGAAAGTTTTATTTGAAAAAAATCAAGGACCTACCATGTAAATATTTTCAATCTGTTCATTGAAGAGTGGGTGATCCTTAAATGGCTGAAAAACCTCTTGTCTGTGCATTATAGCATATACCACCTGCCAAAGAACATAAAATAAGAAATGTGGGAAACAAAGAATGTATTGCATGATTTTGTGATTGTAGGGAAACAAACAAACACAAAACTGAATCTACACATGAAAGATACCTCAGGATTACGTGGCAGGGCATATGTCAAAATTACATTTAATATTTCGAGGACAATCCTCAGGAAGTCAATGTAAATATGCAACTCAGTGGACTGACAAAAATAATCAAGTTAAGGTAATAGGAAAAAACACAAGGATACATCCAAGTAGCATGATATATTAAAAAAAACAGAATGACTACCATATTTTCAGCGAGGCTGCCTTGTTCAATTGAGCCACTCTTTCCTATCTTATCATCTATCCTCTCAGCTAGTTTGTCATGCCTAAAATGCAACACTATATTCAAACAAATAAAAGGATAATGCAAGAATACCAGAAAAATAAAAGGCAGCAATAGAGAAAAGTTCGTCAAGATTGGTAAAAATACAGCAAAAGAATCAAACAGAAGACATACTTGCAAGAAAGCATGTAGAAAAGGCTAACTAGTCTTTGTGAAGCATACGCACTCAAACAGTGGACACGAGGAGCCATGTTTGCCAAAGTTGCTAGACAAGTTGTATGGAGATAGAGATCCTGTCAAAAGTTTAAATTTTAAAGAGCTCTAGGCAAAATCTTTGGAACAAAACCTATCATGAATTCAACCTTTAAAGTAATATTTATTAAAATGGTTCATTATCAATACTTGGGCTAGGTCTATCATGTGGGTAAAAGGAACAATTGTGTCTGAGAACTTCAATCCAACTTTGCATTAAATGGCAGCACAGAGACTTGTCAATACAAAGGTGGAAGTGGGGGAAGCCCGCCCCCTCTTAATTTGCTGCTTTTATTGTCATGTGGAGGAAAAATTATCCATCACCTTTTAATCATTTTTATATTCTGTAAAATAAAGCATGACAACAAACTTTATCGCAGCTATCCTTATCCTTCCTCTGTAGTATAAAAATTAGAGTACTTCAAGTCATACCCTCAGCTTAGATAGGTTATATTTCACAGTCCTTATTAGAATTATAATCATTAAGGAACCAAGAGATGTCTGATGAAGAAGGTGCTCTTGATACCATGGAACACTAGGCAGTATATATAACAATTGGCAAAAAAAGAAGGGTAAGAAAATAATTTAATCCTTAACCGTAAGGTCAAACATTGGTTAGAAAAGTTGATCTTTACCATCTTATGAATGTTTGTGTTAAAAGAAGAATCTTGACTCAATATAAGGAGCATAATCAACAAGATGTCAATATGATTTGATGTCCTCTTTGAAGCATTGTATAGTGTCTCCAGAATGGCCATCAACTGTGGGTTCCATTCCAAAGAAACAGATCATTATTAGGCCACAATTCAGCAATATAATTACAAAAGTAAGTGAAAGCCTCTTGGCAATCAAGAGGGGAGTGAATTGGTTGTTTTAAAAATTAACCAACAAATAAAAATTAATATCAAGGAGAAGGAAGAAAGAGAGAACACAAAAGATTTATAGTGGTTCGTCCAAAACTTGCCTACGTCCATTTCTCAAGATCACACTTGAATATTTTACTAACTTTGATCCTTTTAATGGATTTAAGATCAAACCTTAGTATTTTGTCTCACACTAAACCTTTACAATGTGTTTTTCTAATACAAGGCTCGCACACAACCCAATATTATTATACCTTTAGTGTCTTAACAGTAAGATATGTCAATTCATTCAATCAAGAAATGTAAGTATTCCATTGATCTCATGAATATATTACATATAAAAATAATATGTCAAACAATACCCTAGTTAAGTAAGCTTCCCTCAGCACACAACATCAGTTAGACATTAAATAAAAAACATATAGAATCCTATTTTACTAAGATGTTCTTGACATGTAAAATGCTAATTAATCATGTTTCATTTTCTTAGATCCTCCTACACACCCCACCCCCTGTCCCTTCTCTTTCTTTTGGAGAATACTGGTTTTGCCTGCTTCAAGTTATGATTGCAAATTGCACACCAGGTAAAACCCAGTAGACCTCAGGCCTAGGATACAGACCAGCCTTCTCCCAAAGAAGGATCCTTTTCCATTATAATTCACATTTTAAAGTTCCAGAGAGAGAAAGGAAAAGCAGGGGAAATATTAAGTTGATCTCTCATACCAATGTATCCAAATCGGTTCGCACTAAAACATACTCCAAAAAGTCAGAGTTCGCTTGCACCAATGTGTAAAGCAATAGGACTGCAGTTTCATCTCTCAAGCACCTGCAGAGGAAAAATTTTTATGCAATACTCTGAGGAAGAGGATAAAAGTATTTGTTTGAATATTCAGATTACAGTTAAGTTCTATAAATGCTAAAACATTTCTTGAAATCATTACTTCAATAACTGTTAGCATAATAAATGACAAACTTGATACAACAGAAATTTCATAACATTGTTATGAGGCAACCAGTGAAAAATAAGAAAGCAAAATGTGTAGTTATTGGGAAACCAAGAAAAGCAGAAGTGTGTAGCAGTAGCTTCCACTTTCTCCCTCACCAAAGAAAGATGGAACTACATAGCAGAAGAAGCAGCTGCGTGTTAACTAACTTGCTCCTGCATCCTCTCATTATAATTATGTAAAAAAACCAATATTGAGAGAGAAGAAGAAGATACTTACATGCCTAGAATATCAAAAAGAGATGCAAATGGTAATCTCACAAGTGATCCATTATGTGCATTCCCCTCAATATCTACATGATCAACTGCAAAGAGGATGCTTTAACAATATAGAAACATAATGAAATGTGCCAACACAAGCTTTTAAAAAATAGTTTAAAGAGAGAGAGAGTATAAGAGGATCTCACGTTCTATATCCTTTGCATTTTCTAATGCTTTGCAGTAAGGATTGTCAGAGAAATATGTATTTACTTTGGAAAGAGAATCTGAAGCGGCACTGTCATCACTTCTGTCAGTCACAGGTTCATCGCCCACCACACATTTATGATAATAATTAAGTATAAGCAAGACATGAAGACTGCAGTCCGCCAATAGATTTCTCATGCCTTCACCATTTGAACTGACCAAATAATTGAATGACAGTAAGACAAAAGTAGCTGCAAGTCAAACATACCCAATGTCAACAGAAGCATGTGCCAGCAAAGAAACTAATATTTTTTTTTCCCGAAGTTCAGAAATAATACTTATCAAGAATAGCCCATGGCCAAATAAAGAATAGTGCATGAAAGCTAGCAACAAAATCAGAATGAAACGGAGGGGAAATCATGTGAGACACACAATCAACTTCAGCTCAAGAAGCAATTTACATTGCATACATATAAAATTCTAGGTCTTAGCTAGACAAATACAGCTCAACTCAACTCAACCAATCCTTGGTGCCAAATACTAATATTTGGATAAATACAACCCAAATTCAAAATCATTAAGGTAGTGCAAATATCAATGGAAATTCAGAAAACAAAATAAATAATTGATGACTCCAAATAACAGAACTATCTTCAAGCCCCTTTTTTTAATATTCAAATAGAGTAGTTCAAGCTTTGTGCTGTTAAACTAGACAATTTGAACAAAATGAACAAGCAAACCAACACAGTTCTGCATACCAGCTGCAGAACCAACTCTTTGGAAAACGCCAGGCTGACTCCCTTCACAAAATACAGGATAAGATGTACTGGTCAATGGGATGCGACGTTGCATTATATAATTGAGTAGCAGTCTACGAACAACCAAACTGACAAAAGAACTTTCCTGCAAATTGTACATTTCACAAATAATAAGATTAACTTCTGGAGAATTCTAAATGACAGATAAAGCCTAAATTCCTCTGCTAACCTGTGCCATTGCTGCACCAATAAAAGGATTCATATCTACTGGTCCAGGTGATGGACCATAAAGAAGTTGGGTTGACATTGCAACAAACATGAAGTTAAGCAATTCCTGATGTAGGAGGTATGTGTTCGCACTTGTGACAAAAAAATTAACACAACTTAGGAGAATAAAAGGCTTTATATCTTACAAAATGAAAAGGGAACAAAAATCCATGATGTACCTTAAATCTACAGAGCCAATAAAGCTAAGCACACTATGCATAACAAGATTCTCAATGTTTTCATCTGCATAAACAAAACCCAAACTTCACATCTACAATGATTATATATTGGAAATTATAGTCATCAAAAAAACACTTGAATATACACAAAACAAAATTTTAACAATCAGATTTCCTCAGCTGGGTCAAACCAAAAAGGTTCTTGCAATTTATTGAACACAGAAGAATTGAGCCCTGTAACAAACTTAGATTATTCCCGATGAAAAAACAAACACATATCTAGGCCAAACCCCCTGATTATAGCCTATACTATGCTTTGAACAATCTTACACCCAGTCACCAACATCCCTGTCCCTGACCTTTGAGAGAGACAAATAACAAACAACAAATGATAAATTTAACAAGTAATGGAAACCATTCTTATGAGCAACAAGAGTATTAAAGGCTAGAAGTCTTATGTAGATTACCAATTCCAGGATCCCCCATTTTGGCAGGACTAGCGCAAGATTGTAGTCTTCAACTTCCACACTGGTGACTATAAAGAATGCATGTATAAAAGGCAGCAAATAAATCGTATGTTAGTGTTATATGTGGCATACCTCTTATGAAATCCTTTTGTAAAAGTTTGGTTTCATCCAAAGACAAATACAAGTCCTCAATGTTGTTGCTCTGGGCATTTTCAATTAAGTACTTCAAGAAAAAAGATGAAATATACACCGCATTAACGGCCTTCATATAGACTGGGGATGGTGCACCAGAAATTGAAATGCACTCTTGCAAGTATTGTGCTAGGTGAATCAAAATCTTTGCAAGATGCCTAGTGTAACAGTTGTTTTGTGCTACACCGTGAATCATTCAAAGCAATATAAATTGTTAAGTAGGAAAAGGAAGAGCCCAATAATCATATATGAGCAACACTGAGTTTATAAAAAACAAAATTTAACAAAAATAAATAAATCCTACTAGCGTTGCTTATCATACATATTACAGACAATAAAGTGAACTATAGTAAGAATAATTACATGGTCCATTTTAATGGGTGATTATTTCAAATTATTCTGGATTTGGATTTGAGTTTTAAGTTAAAACAATAAAAAATAGATATAATTACAAATTTCAAGTACACAATAATTTCAAATAACTAGCTATCCAAATGGACCCAAAAGAAAATAACCATGATCAATTCAGTAGACATGCATAATTTATTGTGTGGTTTATCAGAGAGAGTCCTAAAGCTGGAGTTTAAAGTTATGAGAAGGGATACAGAGGCTTACAGCTTCAGTTAAGACTGACTAACTCAGCCAATGCATGCAAATATGCAATTAAGCTAAAATACAACGGCCTAGCTACTATTGAAAAAAAAAAGAGAGAGAGAGAGACAAATGGAGAGCTTAATCAGTAACCGTAATCAACAAAGAGGATTTAGCTACTACTTAACACTGGAACGCACAGATAGTGTAATCATCAGGGCAGGACACAGTTTGTAATTGAAATTGAGTAGAGGAGTTCAAAGGAAGTACAATTCTGATAATGAAACCACTAGAGATATGGAAAAACCCTGAACCACAGCCACAGGGCTGTAGAATAAACTACAAGGCAACAATGTACCTCTCCACACATGTTACTACATATTTCTAACTTGGTTAAGTGATCGCAAATAGGTCACAAACATGCTGAGAAAAAAAAATCCAAACACAAAGCACAATTTTATAATAATAACTCCATAGTTCAAGAGAATTTGTGACGGCAAACTGACCAAAGAGCTGGCGAGCTTCCTGGAGCGGTCAGTGGGCCAGCGAAGATCGAGAGGGAGTTCCAAGAGTTTCTGCCAGAAATCTGAGCCGAGAGGGAACGATTTTTCACCAACAAATGAGCCGATTAAGTACTCCGCCATGTCTTGTGACCGTGCACTGCTCAACCGCGGTGTTGAAGGCACTGCTCCCATTGGAATTAGAAGCACTTGACTCGGTGATTCAGTGCGCGGGTCAACTGTACTGCGAGACCGAGTCAGGCGATCTTAATTGGCATTGCAGAGAAAGATAGAAAGAGTTATGGTTTTGGATCTGTTTGGCTTTAGAGATATAATGAAAATGTACATGAAAACTGAAATGGCACTCCGCTCGTCTCAAGGGATAGAAGAGAGGGAGCTTAAAAAATAAGGTTTTGAAGAGAGGCAAGGATAAATGACAAAACTGGTAGAGGGGTTGAGGGGGCTGCTCTGCATTTTTGCACAGTAAACTCTCTCATGTCTAACGTTTTAGGAATTTAAAATTTTTTATTAGTTTCTCCAATTACCAACATGTCCTTGTGATTTTATTTAATTTACTGACAATTGGTATTTTTTATTTTATTTTTATTTAAAAATATTTTTTCTTTTATGTCTAAGAAGGACGAACTCAGAAAGAGTTAGACTTTAATAATTTTATATATATTTTAAATTTTTTGTAAATTTAGCACAAAATTAAAATTCAGTCAAAATTTCGATGTCGAAACTAACATAATATGTTGATATTAGATTTTTTTTTTATTATTTTTATCACGTCAGCATCTTATTAAAAAATTAAATCGAATTGATCAAATCGAATCAATTTGAGTTGAATGATTCGATTCAATTTTTTAAATTTCAATTCGATTCGATTAATTTTTTTAAAATTTCATTTTTTTATCTGATTTAATTTTTTCAAAAGGAAACTGAATAAATTAAACCAACTAAAATATATATATATTATTTAAATAATCGAAAAACTGAAATAAAATATGTAAGTTCAACCTGAATAACTTACTTTTTATTTCAATTCAATTAAATTTAATTATTTTGATCTTCAAAAGAAAATCAAAATATTCAAATTTAACCTAACCAATTTTACAAGATCAATATTTTTGATATTTGAATGACCAAAAATAAAAATAAAAAATAATAAAGAAACAAGGGGTAAACAATCAGTCAGTTCAGTTTGAAATGAAATGAAATGAAACTCTCAAAATTAAATCGAAATAAAAATTAAAATTTTAAAAAAATAATCAAATCAAATAAAAAAAAATTAAATTTCAAAAAAATAATCGAATTGAACTGAAGTTTGAAAAAATCAAACCGATCAATTCTAATTGATTTGATTCAATTTGGTTTAATTTTATTGGTTCGATTTAATTTTCTAATCAGATGTTAATATGACAAAAAAAATAATAAAAATATCACGTCAATTTCAACATCGGAGCACTGATCGAATTTCGATTTTATGCTAAATTTTTCGAAAATTAAATATATATATATAAAATTATCAAAAATTCAATTTGTGATAAAATTATAATTTTATAATTATTTTTATAATTAACCCTTTCCTTTTTGCACTTAAAAGTAATTTTATTTTTGTAATTAACCGTTTCATTTTGCATTTAAAAGAGCTTATGAGACTATGAGATACGCTTTTGCTTTTGCAGAAAGCACCCTCAGTTTCCCGTTTTGGTTTCTGAATATTACCAATTTACTATTATTTTTTAAGCTTTTTCTTGCTTTTAAATTGTAATAATATTAGTATATACCAAATTTCCTATGCATATATTTCATATCAGAATAAGATTATTTTATTATTATTTTTTAACTAAAATAAAGATAAAATCTATTTACTACTGATTAAATTGATATTTAACATTACTATTAATTTTTTTTTTAAATGAACATTACTATTAATTATGCTCTTAGCAATGAATAATGTTTAATTTTAGGATGATTATGGAAAATATACGATCAAGTGCTAGACGTGTCACTAAATTAATATGCATCATGGACACGTGTTATTTTTATATGAATTATTGTTTATATTAAATGTATGAGTCAATTTAATGAGAGAAAAATATAAAATATATATATATATATATGGATGCAAGAATTTTTCTTGAACCAAAATTATTGCCATTTGAAAATGTTAATGGTATTTTGGTATCCTGTTTATAGTTTACTTGATTTGTAATTAGGCTGGTTATTGTTTATTTTATTTTTTAAAAAAATATTATATAGTATATAACAAGAATATCATGTTTGATATAAAACTAGATATAATATCAAAATAAAAACATCAAATAATAAATATTATAAATATAATTTAAACTCAATATAAACAATAATCAAATTTAAAATATTATTAAAAATTTTATATTCATCAAAAATTTAATTAAAATTTAAGTGTATTAAAATTTTTAAGTTGTAAAATTATTTAAAACTTATATCTTATTGATTATATTTACCATAAATATCATTAAAATTTTGACTTATTATTTTCTATTTCTTATTTCTTTTTATGTATTACTTAATTTATAAAAAATATTAATTGATTAAATATTTTAAAAAAAATATGGTACGTAAAAAGATTTATAAAACAGAATATATGACATATAATAAAATAAAGAATTTGGAGAGATAACAATGGTTGAAATTCTTTAAAGGTATTAAACAAACTTTCTTTGAAGTGGGAATTAATATTGACACTGAAAGTTGTTTGATTAATAAATGGTTGCAAGATGAGTGGCTTTTACTAGTTGGTGCGTTGCCTAACCTATTTTCACAAGAATTCAAGGGTAATGGGCACTTCCCTGTGCCTTTACATAAATTTGCGATGCATCCAAGGTTGGTAGGTCCTATAAAGTCAATATTTTGAAAACAATAGATGATCAATGATCCCACAATCCAGCAATTGCATATCGACCAAAATGAAGCTGAGACAAGGCATCATATGTACTTTGGTTATTGGGAAAAAAATTGGGAGTAAATTTAATTTAATTATTTTGATTAATAGCAAAAAAATTAACTTTTCATCACATTGATTTAAATATTTGAATGTATAATTGAGCATAGAAAAATTTGCTATCAAATTCACTTGAAGAAGATATTTCATTTTAATCAACACAAAAATTAATTCGAAAATACTATGATTATCTAAAAATAATATACAGTATTTTCAATTAAATAAATTATATATATATGCACGCCTCTCGCATCATAACTTGATTTCTAAATAATTTAGATAGCTTCATTGTTCTCACATTATTGCCATTTTCCTTAATGACATTATCTTGTAGTTAATTATATGAAGAAATCATGAGATAAGATAGTAATAATTTAAAAACTTGAACAAAGAAAGGGATGACATGAAAGTGGGCATCAATCTAGCTGAAACAGTCAAGTGTTCTTAATTCAGTCTCCCATTTCAATAATGTTAATGTCTTTTGCACTATGTTATTTTTAACAGAAAGAATCCAGCCAAATTCTTAAATTTTTGAAATGACATATAGTGAAATTCGTCAATTCTTAGCATTAAAACGAAGTCGAAAAATTAATATTTGATGAATAAAAAAAAATTATACATAGAAAATTAAATTTAAATAAATTGAAAAATTTTTCTCTTAAAAAACTAAGTTTATTGACGAGTAAAAATATTTTTATAAATTAATAGGATTTTTTTATATTAGGCTGAGCCACTATACATTTGCTGCAAGACCACATCTCAATTTCATAAGCGCATGTATAACCTCAAAATCTATCATTAGTGGGTTTGATATTATTATATATTTAAAAATATTAAGAAAAATTTTATAGTAAAATTATTAATTCAAAATTATTTTTAAGATATATAATATATTTTAATTCTAAAAAAATTTAAACAGTTAAATAATAAATTTAAATTATTTTGTAATAAAATTTTAAAAGGTTTTCTTTAAAATATTAAATCTTAATCTAAATCTAAATCGCAAACATAATTTTAAATGTTTAATTTAAAATACGTAACGGCGTCTTTGAGTTTATATCCAGGCGGCCCAAATACATAAACCCAGGAGGCCTGCCAGCACAATTAGTCAATCCCACCCTCATTAAGCCCAACTGTAGCCTTTCTTGGCCAACCATCGGGCTAGTAGACAGAGGTGAGCAATCCGCTGGTTGGATAAATAATTTTTATTAATTAAATAAATTAAAATTAAATATTAATTAAATTAAATTAGTTTAAAATAATTATAAAATTAATTCAATCAAATTGAAATATTAAATTTAATTAAACAGGAAATATTGTGTTTTTCGATTAAAAATATAAATATTATAAAAGTTCTTTGACTATAAATTCAGATATATTATTAGTATTTATGATTTATAACATTGAAATGTTTAATATATTTATATGAAAAATAAAAAAAATTAAATCATGACATGAAATAATATCATATAATATTAAAAATATATATAATATCATTATATTTCATAAATATAAATATATAAATTAATTATGCATCAATTAAAATATAACTTCACAGAAAAATAAAAAAATAAGCATACAAACTAATTAGCAAATTAAAATTTCTAATTTATTTATCAAAGAAATAAAAAATAATTAAATAGATCAATTCGATTAATGAATAAATAAAATTTATTAACCGAACCAAAAATAAAATAAAAAATTAAATTAAATTAAATTAATTATTTTATTTAATCAAATTATATCGGTTTGATTTAATTATTTAATTTTTATCAATTAATTCTCACCTTTTCTATTAATTTGACCTCTCATATAATGTAAAAAATTAGATATTTAAATTCTGATAATTACTTCTATTAAAAAATTTCAATGCACAAAAACATGCATATGTTTTATTTTCACATGCAAGCATGCATTGCCGAAACAAAGAAAGTTCTCCATTATTTGCAGAGTCACAGTCACAACTGCTCTGGCAAATGGCAACCAAATTAAAAACTATATAATAAATTAATATCATAGTGTTAATTAACAGTTAAGTTGATATATGCATCCATAGACATAGCTTAATGGAATAGTAGCAGTGCATTTTTCGATTTTTGAATCCCCCATATAAAACACACATTTACAAAGAAAAATCTCAAGATGAAATAAGGTAATTCTCAGAGACTCATCATCCTTTCCTGTGAATGATATGACTCTTTTTCTATTATTTAATTAGCAGGTATTAACAGTGACAGTGTCAATACTGGAATTAGAGATACTTATTTATATTATATTTTTTAACATAAAAAAATTAAATTGATAGGATATATAAATAAATAAATAATTTAATTTTTAATCAAATTTTAGTATAAGTATATGAATTTTAAAAAATTGATAAATAAAAAATAAATAATTTAATTTTTAATTCAACCCTAGATTATCTTATAGTGAATATTCAAAAAAAAAATTATTATCAAAATAATAGTGTCAAAAATCTAATATATTATATAGAAGAAAATATATATGAAATTTAGTTTTAATAATAAAAATCTAAATCATTTGTAAAATTATTGTTTACTTATTATTAATTAGAGATGATTAAGGTCAGAAAAGAACTTGAACTGATTTAAAAAAACAAGAATTAAATTTATTAAAAAAGAATTTAGTTGTAATGGAAAAAAAAAAATAAGAATAAGAGGAGCAAAAGAAAATTTTAAAAGAAAAGATGAAATGATAGAATATGAGTTGAGATGGATATAAACGGAAATAAAAAAAAATGATAATTAATAGATAAATCAGTTGAGTTTTATTTGATTTTCTTTAATGATCACCTGAATGTCAACAACTACATATTATTTATTTATATTTATTTATTAGTTTGAATAATGAGTTTTTTTTTAATTTAAATATTTTTAATTAGTGAAATACCCATTTATATTTATTTGTGAATTTAATTAATGTTTTAATTGAGGTACACCCTTATTTTTATATGTAGTTGCTTGGTATTAATAATTGTAGTTGTTGTTTAAATTATTAGTTCCCTGTATATATGCTAAGTCAAGAATAATACAGGGAATTAAATCTCAATAATATACATTTGTACGCATATTTTTAACACATGCCATTGCCAACTGAGTTATGCACAGCATGTGCAACCCTATCCATTAACTGGATAAATGCGAAGATTTTAATGTCATCCAACTCAATTTGTGGTGGTGCCAACATTAAAATTCCCCAGGCTAATTAGGGAAAGCTCATGATCTACCTTTCTACTCTTCTGCCCATAAAAAGAGAAGAAAAAAGAAGTGTTACCATACTCTTCTTTCAGACCTTCACATACTAATATATATATATGACCCATTGATGTTAAGCATTGTAACTATTGTGAAGTATTATTATTATTACATATTGATTATTCTTGAATCTTTATCATATGAAACTTTGATTATTTTCTTCTTCTTAATTGAAAGATCTTTCCATGAGAATCTAATAGGTATTTATCATATATAAAACCTTTGATGAGTAGAAATCAAGAAATTAAGAAACTACTTAATTTAACTAAAATATCTCTCCTGTTTGGAATTGACTTTAATTAACAGTGGAATGAGCTCAATTCAACAAAGTTTTAGTTTCAAATTAATTGGGGAGGCTAGATGAATTTGAATGTGCTAGATCTAAAATATATATATATATATATATATATATATATATATATTTTTAACCAAAGAAAGTTCTGGAAAAATAATATTTTGCTGTGTGTGAAATTAAAGAACACAGATCTAAATATATATAAATAATAATCTGAATGGTGACCACTTCATGACCTTAAAAATTAGGATCAACTCATTCTCAAACCCCTCTACTTATCATGTTTTATTTGTTGAATTCCAAAAAAAAAATATTTATGTATATTAAATCCTCAAGATTTTATTTGCTTTCACAGTGAGAATTTTTTTAATGATAAAAATAAAATTAATGAGAAATTTTATAACACTGACTTAAAAAAAAAAAATCATTATAAAAATAATTAAAATTATAAAAAAGAAGAAGAAAAATTCACTTATGCATCCATAAACTTCTCAAATTTTATATATTACACAATGTAACTTTTAAAATTAACGTAATATTTTAGCAACTTATAGATTATTGTTACATAATTTCTCATCAATCTATTTTTATTATAGGATTAATTATTATTTTCCTATATAAAATAATTCAATACACTAAACCTTTCTTTATTTTTTAAAAATAAACTAATTCTCCTATAATGAATGTCTAATTATATTAGTACACTCTTTTATCTAATTTTGTCGTTAGTTAACCCTAAAATAATCAACAAGAACAGTAAAAATATATAAATATTTTTACCCTTCATTTTTAATTAATTACATTATATTTTTACTTAAAAAATATTTTTTAGAGTTAAAAAATTTATTTTCATATTTTTTAACAAATTTAAAAATAAAAAATAAATAAAATAGTTTTTTAAAAAATAATTTTTATTTGTTATTTTTTATTTTAAAAAATAATTTAAGAAGAAATTAAATTATTTATTCTTCAATTTTTTTAATACAAATAAAAAATTTATTTTCATATTTTTGATAAATTTGAAAATAAAAAGTTAAAATATTTTTTTAAAATATTTTTATTTTTTACTTGTTATTTTTTAAAAAATAAGATAAAAAATATTTTTTTTTTCAAATTTATCAAAAAATATGAAAATATATTTTTTAACCCTGAAAAATATTTTTTTAAATAAAAATATGATATAATTAATTAAAAATAAAAAATAATGATATTTTTATCTTTTCACTGCATTTGTTGACTATTTTATGATTGACTAATGAAAAAATTAAATATAAAAATATAATAATATATTATGACATTCGTCAAGAAAAAGTTAATGTATCGAGTCAGTATATCACAAAAAATCATAATTAATCCTTTATTATATAAGAAATCTTCTAAAAAAATAAAAATTAAGAAACTCAATATAACTGAATAAAATTTTATGAACGAATTAATAAATAAATAATATAAAATTTAAAAGCTCCATTATACGATTTTCCTAAAAATTAAAATACAAAGTTTATTATTGTTATCTACTCCAGTGTCCAGAACCATGTAGAGCACAAATTAAAGTACAGTAAAATCTCTATAAATTAATAATATTGGATAAGTAAATTTTATTAATTAAAATAAATATTAATTAATTGATAAATTAATAATTTATTAATTTAAAAAGATTATTTATAATTTAATAAATAATATTTAATTAATTTTTGATTATTTATAATTTAATAAATAATATTTAATTAATTAAAAAATTAATATTTTATTAATTTTATAATCAATCTAATATAAATTAAATAAATTGAAAAAAAAATAAATTGAATATGAATTAATTAAAATAAAAAAAATATGTTATCAATTGAATATGAATTAAATAAATTAACAGAAAAATATATATAAATTAAATAAAATAAAAATTATGTGAATATAATTGTTTAAATTTAAAATAATTTTAATATAAATTATTTCAAAAAATTTCTTATATTTTTCATAATTATAATGATTTCTCATTTAAAAAATATTTAAAATCAACTATGATAGATGAGATACGTAAAATATTATGTGAGTATAGTAAAGAGTATCCTACATGCACTCAAATAGATTTTTGATAAATTTCGCTTGAAAGTTAATTAAGATATAATATTAAATACATTCAAAATATCAATAATATTTTATAAATTTTTATTACAATTCGAAAATTCAATCTAAATTTTTTTAAATTCAATAAGAAAAATTAAAAATTAGATTCAACTAGATTTAAATTTTACGAAAAATAAATAATAATAGATTAATATTTTAATAAAGTATCATAATTTATTATATATAAAATATTAATAAATTATTAATAATAAATTATTAATTTATAATATAAATGAAATCATAAAATTATATATGAATTTTCATAAAAAAAAATTATATTATTAATTTATTAAAATTATTAATTTAATTTTTTGATTTGAAACCGAATAAATTTATTATATAATAAAAATTATTAATTCATATATTACTGATTTATAATTCTTTTACTGTATTAATATTAAGTACATCACGTTCAGAGATGAAAAGTGCAACTTTGTTTTCAAGACGCAAAATCATACAAATGCAGTGGATTTGAGCAGGGTAGGTGGAGCCAGTCCTCTTTCCTTGAAGGGGTCAATAGTTTATAAATTTTTTTAAAAAATCAAGTGTATAAATCATTAAATATATAATATAAAAAAAATACTATTATCAGTTGATATCAAAATTTAATAATAAATATTTACATAATATCATATATTAAAAAAATATTTTAAAAAATAACAATATAAACTCAGATAATTTTTCAAATTATTAAAATCTTTTATAATATGTTGCACCTGAAATTTTTCGACAATCCAATAAAGGAAACAATTTTTTTTTTAAAATACTAATCTACATACTTAAAAAAAAAAAAAACATATCATATACTATTAATTTAGAGCAAATAAATAAAGCTAATTAGTTAAGAATAAAAAATAAAAAACACCTTAATAAAGAAGACAAGATGTTTGATACTCTAAAATCCCTAAATCACCAAGTTAATCTTGAAGAAATAAAAGAGTAAAAAGATATTTGATATTATAAAATCCCTAAATCACCAAGCTAATCTTGAAGAAGTGAAAGAGTAAAAGAGACATTAATAATCTTTTTTTTTTTTTTAATTTGTTAAGTCATAGTTTTAAGTTTATTTGTAGGGAGTGTTTGATAGTGACATTTAACAATTAAAATTAAAATTTTTAATACTTAATTATTTTAGATTGTTTAGTAATATTTATTTTAAAAATTTCAATTAAGTTAAAAATCACTTAAAAATATAAATTAAAATTTTTAATTTAAAATTTGTATTGAAACAATAAGTGATTATATTTTTAAATATTTTTAATTATAATTTAAAAATTACATCATTTATTTTTTGCACTTAAATTTTTAATTTTATCAAATGTCATCTTCAATTAACCTTTATCTAATATAATTACAGGCTCAAAACTAAATAAAAAAATGAATTATTTATATTTATTGGCACATAAAACTTTGAACTTAAAAATTTATGGAGAGTGTCATATATAAAAAATATTAATATTCAAAATTCATAATTCATTTTATTTAATCAACTGTTGACGAATTTAAAGAGATTATGGCCTTTTTAGCTTTAATGTAACTCAGTTCAGATTTGAATATGGAGTAAATATATAATCTTGTTATAAAAAATAACGATTTATTTTATAATGTGAATTTTTTATATTTATTGGCACATAAAACTTTAAGATTAAAAATTTATGGAGAAGTTATATATAAAAATATTAATATTCAAAATCCACAATTCATTATATTCAATCAACTGTTGATGAGTTTAAAGAGATTATAACCCTTTTAGCTTTAATATAGTTCGGTCTAGATTTGAGCATAGAGTGTATATATATTCTTGTTACTCTTTTTGATATATGAATTTTATAAAATTCTCAAATTTTAGCATTTCTATATATAAATGTTTATTTTATTTTCATTAATTAAATTTTATAAAATATAATATAACTATATCAAACTTTATCATTTGTAAATAAATTTCATACTTTAAATTCTTTTCTCGAACTTACTAGCAAACGGGTAAATGAAATTTTCACCTACTAATGCATATGTGTAAAACAATCACATGTAGCTAAAGAGCGCATATATTTGGATTTTAAAATCAAGAATGAAACTTCTCCCAATCTGTGGCTAAAGAAGATAACAAGAAGAACACTAGCTATATAACTTCACGTTCAAGATCAAGAACAACACAAATAGCAATGGAACAACATGAAGATAAATAAAACTTCAACTTTATTTTCCAAGTTACTACCTGCAAACATCATGTAGTTGGAAGAGATCAATAGGAAATGAAGTAGCTAAAAAGATAAGATATAATAATCTTTGTTATTTTATTGAACCTTCTTATAATTCCTATATCAATGTGAAATAATCCAAGCTAAGAAGCAAGGACAAATTCTTTCATATTTAGATGTAATTAAGGGACCAAAACAACCCATCTAATACACATTTTGGCACCCCAGGTTATCAAGAAAGAAAAAAAAGTTAAGAGACTAGGTGAGAGTCTTCCAAACTCAAACTCACTGAAGCAGCAGCTAAGAAAAAGTAGTAGAACTTTACACATATATGGTTCTCTACATAATCAATTTGTACTAGAACCCAGATAACCAAGTTGCTCTACCCACATATCGACATCTTCAGCTTCATCACCCAAAATACTAATTTCTTCTCCAATATCCTCATTCAGCAAGTCATCCCAAAAACCCTCATCAAGATCTTTTCCTTCATCTATATGTTCCTCTCCTCTCTTTATATATACTTCCTCCACATTCTGTTGGCTTCCACTTACACCTTGAATTGTCATAGCCAGTTTGTCCAGTTCTGAAACTTCAAATCTTGAAAAATCACTAAACTCTTGAGGCTTATTCTTAACAAAACCAAGACGATGATGATCAAATTCTCCAACTTGAACATTATAATTATTAGGCCGTGGCGCCCCTCGATCAATAGCCCGCCTTCTCTTTTTAATAATTGCATCCTCGAGTTCTTTCCTTTTGTCCTTTTGTTGGACTAATTGTTGAACGAAATTAGGATTTTGCATTGCTCTAGCCAAGAATCTCATCATCTGTCGCTGTTTTGTCTCTGTCCTTTTAAGTCTATGTTCCATTAATTGAAGACAAGCTTTAGTATTCTGTTGTTGGTATCTAAGCTTCACCAATTCCATCATTAAAACTTGTTTATCTCGCCTTAATCGATCAACTTCTCCATCTAGTCCTCCAAATCTTCCAACTTCAACACAGGAGTCTAAAAATTGCTGATGATGAGAAGACCGAGATTGAGGAGTTTTTCTCCTTTTTATATTCTTGAGAATATGTTTTTGCCCTCTGAGAAACCCTTCATTAGCAAACTCCCATCTATCTGGATCAATCTTTCTAAACCCCTGCATAGACCAAATTCCCTTCTTCATAGTCACCAAATCCAACACAAATTTTATTTAAGTTAATTATTATTTTATCATTAATATCCTCTTTTTTGATGATCTGTCCAAACTCCCACTCTTTCGAAACATTTAACTAACAAATATCTACAGTAAGTAACCCATTAGACCAAACTGGATCTTTTATCAAAATAACAAAAAAAAAAAGATTCCTTTTTTTAGTAATAGTATAGCTCTTTAATGAATATTAATTAACATGAAATTACACTAATACCAATCAAAAACAGCATTAAAAGTTAAAGATCTGAAATCATAAAAAAGAAATATATTATATACTTACATAAGTATTAAGCTGCCTAACAAAGCTTGAGAAATTATTGTGCTTGAAGTATCTGGGAAGAAGACTCATAGCAAAGGTTTGGGGATCCCAAACAATGAAGCTATTGTAACCTCTACTCCAAGAAACTATGTGGTTATTGGTTATATCTTCCACTATCTCATAAGTTTTTGTGAGAAAAGGGGGAGGGCCTGCATCATGGAGTCCCTCCATTGGTTGAGGAATATTAGTAGCTTTAGATGCCACTCCTGAGTAATAGGATGAAGAACTACCTCCTCCTTGCTCTTCCTTCACTCTGCGGCCGCGGCCTAGATCATTCATGATTGGAAAACTAGAAAAAAAGGCCTAAGATTTGATGGGGGTTTGCTTTCCTTTTAGGAATAAAATGTGTAGTTTAATAAGTGTAAAGAGGTCTAATATCAAGAAATGCAACTTGGGATTGCATAAGAAAGAAAGGAATAGAAAATGAGTGGCAACCAAATAGGGATTTTTAATTAGGAGGCTAGAGTTGATCCTGAATTAATCAAGAACTTCAAGAAAATATCCGAAAGAATAAACAAAACAGTAATAGTAATAATAATCTTGAGAAACAAATTATATAAGCAAATATTCTTGGAAAGTGAGAGATATTGATATTGGTTTTGTGCCAAGGAGACAAGAAACAGAAAGAAAACCAGAGGACATGAAAAATAACATGAAAGAGAGCCTGATAAGGGTTATGATGAGGTAAAAAAAAGCCAAAACGACACTCAGATATTTTGCATCTCGTTGGTTTCTTTCTCCTTTGGGAAAGTTATTGTCTAATTGGAACACTTCATTCTCACACATATAATAAATTATTTTTGAAGAAATAAACAATTATTTCAAAGCCAAACATAAAGAAAAGAGCAAACTTTAAAATGGGAGAGGAAAAGAAAATTCAACTAATTAACACACACAGAATTAATTTGGATTTATTGTTCAAAAGTTTATTTTCCTTCTTATGGGAGATGAAATTGGGATTAAGAATGTTCAAAATTTTCTTATAGAACAACGGAATTGATGATTTTTGTTGTCTTGAAAAGAAAATTAACAAAAAAAATAAAGAAAAAAGAAAAAAAAAAAAAGAGAAATGCCAAGAGAGAATTATATGAGACCCAATTGATTTCTTTTTTCTGTTTCTAAAGGCCTCATCTACTAGTTCTTTGTTTATAGTTTAACCAATAGAATTGCTTTGCTTGTTAATGCATGCACTGATCTAATGACCTTCTCAGTAGGACCACCCCCTACACCCACCAAGCAAGGCCATCCATTTATTTATACAAAGCATGAGCATGAAATATCTTGATGGGTAGGTAGAGGAGAAATATCTAAGGAGAAAAATATTATTATATGGTTAAAAAAAAATAAAAATAAAGGCTATAATTATGAAAACGTGGCATCATGTATCATCTTCTTCGCCGCTCTTTCTGTTCCAATTACAGCTTTGATAAAGATGGCAACGAATTTTGCCGTCATAGTAACGTGGAGCTGATTAGCTCAACTATTAAAAAAATAAAAAAAAATCATGAACTTGAAGGGTGATTGGCATTAAAATCATAACTTATGTCGGTAAGTTTTGGGACTGCAATTTGTGTCGCTGATGGATTGGTCCTAGATATATAAAAGCTTGCTCTAATCAACGAATTATCAGTTTTGCTTTCTTTTCTTGAAATTAATTTGCTGCTTCTACTTTTTAACCAATGGAAAATAAGCAGTATTTCAATGACATCCACGGAAAAGGACACAAATCCAAATTATGGATGGATTTATTTGATAGTCCATCTATGTCCGCTTGGTCATGTGATGCCTACCATTTACAACCTGCAATGAAATTGACTGCCTTGTAAATACTTATGTCATTCATTTGATTTGTTCTTCCTTTTTTTAAATAATTTTTTTAGCATTCAAAATCCTGAATTTATTATTATTTAAAATAATATATATTTACTGTTAAAGTATATCTCAATTTAATTAATTCTAATTAATAATAATAATATACATTGATTAATACGATAATATTAAATTTTAACTAATTTTAATAATTATTATTTTTATTATTAAGAAAAAGAAAAGGACCGTTGTGTTTTTTTAACTAATTTTAGCACGACAATATTAAATTTTTGTGATATGTATAAAAAAAATTAATGATATTTAACAATATACTTTAAATTTATCATACCTTATTATAGTTTTTGACCAAGTTATTTTAATAAATTTATGAATAATATATATATATATATTTATATATTGACATGTGTTATAATAAATACTTTTTAGGATCCCTCATCCATTTTTTTTTATAATAATTAATATATTAATAATTTAATATTATAAATAAGAATTGAAAATTTAAATTCTATTATAATAATATTTTCTCATCTAATAATAATAATAGATACCTAATTTTAAGATTATCAAATATTAGTAAAGATGTTTTTGACTGTTTATATATTGTAATATTATAAATAAGTATTGACAATTTAAATCCCATGACAATAAGATTTTCTTATTTAATAATAATAATAATAATAATCTAACTTTTTTTGGTACAACAATAGGGGTTATATACAAATTAAGGACAGATCCAAGTGACCCAACAACATCAGCAAACAATTTATTTATTTAACTTATGAGAGATTGATTAATTACGTGGAAGTCTTTAGCATGAATAAGAGTCTTGTTTGCTAGACAATCTATAATTTGATTCCTTTCCTTATAAATATGTTACAACTTTACCTCTCAAATTTCTTACTGATACGCTGTAATAAGCATACACCAAATTAACAATAATGCCCCATCTTTAAAGTTTCTTCCAGCATATGATGCACCACATTAAAATTTATTTCAAAAGTTAGCTTTTTTAACTCCTATGTCCCAAGCAAGTAACAAATTTTTGCAAGCAACCCATAATTCAATAAGAATTGAATTGCAAACTCTAATGTTTAACGTAAAACCCATTAATAACTGTCTGCTTGAATCTCAAATTAAATCTCCACCACCAACTCTCCTTAGATTACCCTTGAAACGATCATTTGTGTGTAATTTATACTAATTTTGTGGAAGCAAATGCTTACTAATCAATTTTAATCTAGACGCTTTATTCCATAAGCAGTTCTTCTCTTTCTTTTAAGCTTCCATCCACTGCCTAGTTTGATCAATAACAAAATCAACTTTTTTAGACACTTCAAATTCACTGCCACGAAACACTTAATCATTTCACCAATGCCATAACCACCAAAATGTCACTGTAAAGAACACATACACTTGAGCTCCACCTTGCATCATTAAAGTGCATGCAGATTATCATTGATCTACGAATGGAAATCCTAATTTTTATCAGAAGTTATTTCTTCAGGTCGAAGAACTGTAATTCAAACTTGTTGGGTTATGGAACAATCTCTAAATATATGAGTTGTATTCTTATAATGATGATTACAGTTATTATTGAGAGTCTCCATTGTGAAACTCTGCTTATTTCTCTCAATATTAGTAAGAATCTTTTTTTGTTTCACTAACCATAAAAACTTCTGAATCCTCTACCGAACTGAAATTTTCCAAATAAGCTTCCAAAGAAGCATTAAAACTCTCACTGTCATTCTTAACCACATAATAAGTTGACTTTACCATGAAAGTACCAGAGGTAGAAGGAGCCCAATAAATTGTATCCAAAGCTTCCAAGTCGTCCACCAAAAAAAATTACAGCTAATTTCTATAATACAAGATTAGGTAAAAAAGGAGTTAACACGTTCCATTTACACCCTTGCCTGGTTCCCAATAATCTCTCACTAAGCTATGTAATTGCATGTGAAGTATATCCTCTAACCTCTCGTTCACAATAGGCTCATCCATAAGCCATGTACGCAGCCATAATCGAGTCAAACGCCCAGTATAAACACCCTGGACGATCCCTTTACCAACTCCCTTAACCACAGACGGACGCACACGATGGCAAGGGGCAAATTACCCCTTTTAATTTTTAAAATTTTTTAGTTTAAATTATAATTTAGTGCCTTAAATTTGATAAAAATTATTTAAATAATCATTCAATTTTAAAAAATTAAATTTTTAATTCCTAATAAATTACTATTTAGTTTTATTTTTCTTCATTTTCTTTATTTTTTCTATCATTTTCTTTCCTATTTTTTTTCTTTCATTTTCTTTTCCAATAATATTATAAGAATTTTTTATTATTTCTAATTGATATGATGTTTTTTATTATTTTTATATTTTTTAAATAAATTTATTTCATAATAGTGTTAATTCTTAAAATTTGTGCATCCGTCTTAAAATAAAAATATAAGAGGTGTCATCCCTTCTTAAAATTTTTGAATCCACCTATTCCCTTAAAGAGGGTCTTAACAAGCCTCCCACACAACTTAGCTAAGAAAGCTAAATTAATCTCTTTCATGGTTTGGATGCCTAAACCTCCTTCTTCTTTAGGCCTTATCATAATTTGCCAATTAACAAGGTGAATTTTATTCTTATCCTTTGTTGCCCCAAATAAAAAATCTAATAATCCTCTCTAACTCTTTACATATTGATGTTGGAATAGCAATGGACTGCATAGTTTAATGTGAAATAGTGGTTATTACTTATTAAGCTAAGATAATACTCGCAGCCAGAGAAAGCTGCATGATTTTTCAAACCACTGAGCTATTGGTGACTCCGTCCAAAATACGTTTGAAACATGGTTCTCGAAAATATTTATGTTCATATATTTTCCACCCCTTCATACATTTGTATAATTAGTTTATAGATGAGAGAATTTAATTTGTGATTTCTCACCTTAGTAAAAAAATAATAATAATCGATGCAATTTTGAAATCAAAGTTTTATCACCCTCCAATTGAAAGGCCTTTGGCATCATATGGAAGACAATCATATAAAGAAACAAGAAGATATTTATTTTAATAATGATAATATATTGTTAACTGACAGGTGGCACATAAAGCTATAGACCACGTGTCAACAAAAGAATGCACGCTGATGGAACAATGTAAAACGAAATGGTATTAAAATAAATGCAACTTGACAAGTTGGATTAAATTCATACAAATAAATAATAATAACATAGCAGCTTTAAAAAGTCTTGACGATTAGTGTAGGACCGCACCCAACATGCCCGACAGAGCAAAATCTAATGCAGGATTTCAATTATCTTTTTCTTTTTAGAAAAAAAAGTTGTGAAGTGATTGGATTCGAGCTGACTTTAATAGCGAATTTTTTAAAAACAAAACAACTTTTGAAACGAATAATTGGGCTCTTGATCAGCAAAGCACAAAAAGATCCAATCTTTCACCTAATGCAGACACCTCCTGCTATTTTTCGAAATGAGTACTCAAGGAGGAGGTCACAACTCACAGACCTGACCAGTAGTTTACAGGAAACCCTTTTCATAAGGCTACAAAGTGCAAATTTGGAGTCATACCTACCAGCGTATGAATCTGTCATGTCCTCCACAATTATACATACATAGTGAATATTTAAATTCTCAATTAAATAAATTAAAAATACTATAGCAGATTAAATTTTTTTAACTCAAAATCATTTATTTCTATTTTTGACAATGAAAATAAATAATGGATTTCGAGCTCAATTGAGATTTTTTTAAGCACCAATTATTCCAAAAGCTTTTTGAGATAATAATTTTTTATTAACAAAAAGCTCTTTTGGCTTAAAGGATCCAAACATACAATTTTTAAGTAATGTACATATATTTTCCCTTTTGAAGCATATAAAGGTTGCTGCCCAAATACAGCAAAATATGCTAGGAATACACAAACACAGGCAAGCCACAAATACATAAATCATTCATGGTGATAGTCAAGGACATACATGCATGCAAACCAGCCATACAAACACAATATTGTTATTGAAGCTAACTGGAGTCTTCATTTTTATTTTTATTTTTTTCTTTTTATTTTAGAAGTTGCAGCAAATTTCATGCAGCAGCAGCATCAACAGCATGATTACCTACTTCCTTCTGCACAAAAGCTTCAAGGTATTCCTTCCTGCAATTCAGATTCACATTATAAGACTCAACAAAACATGTTTAAATATTCTATCAACCACACATGCACAACAAGAGAGATCCATAATAATGAGAAAGAAGCATACCTTGCTGGTAGATGATCGTGTGGACGGTTGAATGGAGTCCAAATTGGATCACCCACAAAAAGTCGCATTGCCTGCAGGAATTTGTATCGTAAGATACTAACTTATCAGAGATTTTATTAGAGAGGAAGGGAAGGAAATAGAACAAAAGATGAAATTCCATTAAAAAAAAAAAAGAAATTCTTCTCTAGAGTAGCACAACACGCTTGATTTAATTCCATAAAAATTGTACATGAAAAGATCCATTCCAAGTACAGAATCAACAACCACACCCATACAGCCACATTTAATTATATGAATATACGGCTCCTTTTGAGGAGTTGATTAACATGCCTCGTGGTATTTTTTTTTTTTTTACTAATGGAATTATGGATAGACCATATTATGAAAACAGAAGAATGATATTACCAATTCCATGTCCATAGCAAAGTCTTCATTCAGCACAAATCACAAATAATTCTTAGCAGCCCAAAATGCCTCTCAAATGTATCAATTTGTAGGAAGATATGGCAGAGCCTAAATCATATTTGTATAATATAATGCCACGTAGGTCATCCAGAATCAGAAAGCAAGAAGCAGAAATATTGGCTATCACGATAACTGTAATAATACTGGTGGCAACAGCATAAAAATAACGATACATAGTTACCATCTCTGCTATTAAGCTATGGGCAGCACCTATATTAATGTATAGCATTAGACTTAAAGCCACTAGTGACTTGGCTAGACAGTGACAATGGAAATAATTGTGGTAGCAACAAACCTTCCATTAACATTTTCATTACAATTTGCAGTTACCAAAGAGATGGGATGCAGAAACGAAGGGACATTTCAAATTTTCAGTTACACTTCCATTTTGCTACCAAAAAAAAATACACAAATACAGAAACTAATTTTCTCGCATGTCTTATTATGTACCTTGATGTAGTTGTCAGTATCCAGTGTAAACCGGTGATAAATTCCAGCAGGTAAGACAATCATTCCCCCTTTCTTCACCCAGACACGAATCCAGCGTTCATTACGATCCCTGACATCAAAATAACCTTCACGAAGCAGAGATTATTAACAGGCTTGAATACAAAACTATAATGACAAATAAATATGAGAGAGAGAGAGAGAGAAATGAATCTCACCACTTCCAGCCACACAGTATCGGATCTCCTCATCAGTGTGAAGATGTTCTTCAAAAAAGTTTTTGATCTTCTCATCATAATTTGGCAGCTTCTCTGGGCAGACCTCACAAAAGTCCTAGGGAAAAATCTTAATTAGTAAAAGTTAAGTACTTCAAAAACTTACAAAGCAATGGCATTTAGACTCCAATAACAAATTAAAGAATAACACCTTTGTGATCAAGCATCATTCTGAAAGGCCTAAGAAGTCCCAAACCAATTAAAACTACATGATCTGTTTTTACATATTTTTCTCAGTTATATCACATTCAAATCCCATACCAAGATAAACAAACTTTCATGAACATAACAGTGCAGATTTTATCCAAATTGGTATTCCCACATCAGAGCAACAAACCAATTTCTTAGTCATTGCTCAAGCAATCAATTCTTGCCTTAGAATAAACATGAAATAACATAAGGCTATAAAAATATATATTTAAAGGAAAATTATTAAGTGCAACAAACCAAGTAGGAATATCCACGTCCTTCACGAATCTTCTTCAACTCTTCATCTGTTTCATAGTTGTCCGCATCTAGTCTCCAACTAAGTACTCCAAGTTCTGCAAGGTAACCCAATTGCTCATTAAGGGTGAGATGAATACTTAAATGACTTGATGATCTCATGAAATTAAGTTGTCTTCCAATGATGCTTACCGGAAAGTTGGTCCAGATAAACAAATTCCTTAGGATCCTTGTGATGGGGCAGTCTCTGGTCGTCATCACTATCATCCATGTACCATGCTTGAATGACTTCTTCCCTGGGATCCTGAGGAAATTTATAATGATTAAAAACAAACAAATAAATAAATCTATCTTTATCTTATTGTATTGCAGGACAATGGTTTTGTGAGGACTACAAAATCAACCTTTGCGAAAACCAGGGTTTTCTAGCCCCCTATGCCTTGCAAATGCAGGTTGCGAAAAGGAGCCAGCACAAAGCACCAAAAAGGGCTTAGGTTAACAATCTTGTAAAGCTACAGATCTAAATCTACCACACCAAGCACACACGTAGCTGGAAAGTAAGCAAATAAAAGAAGACTCCATTGTTTCAACAAAATAGCATTTTTTTTTCCCAATTTGGAGCAGTGCATACTACCTTGGAGGCCGTTATGTCCCTTGACATATCCTTGTTTAATATTTTACTTACATTATATTCAGTCTTTTCTTTTAAAAGCTATACAATTGACTTTGTATGATGCGTCAGATACAAGCTGTGTGCAACGAACTGATCCTAACCATCTCAATCAGCAAGTAAATCAACCCTACGCTAATTAAAATTGCTCTAACTAGAAAATCAAAATTCAATGAAAAATTGCAAGTTATATTGAATTTAATCAAATATATATGCGCTACTACAGATCAATAAATGAGGCAAATATCGATATTCAAATCAATCCCGCAGCAAAGGGTTGTGCTTATGAAATATACTTTTCAGGGAATAAGATGGCGATTAAAATATAATCAAATATATAATAGTTAATCTTGCTTCAAAAATGAAAAACATATTCGCCTAATCATTTTACTAACTATCGATAAAAGGAACAAGAAATAGAACGCCATTACAAAGATATCAACCAATTTCTCCAAGTAAGCAGAGCTAATTATCCATCAGCCATATCAAGGACGAATAAATTTCTACGGAAAGAGTTTTCTAGAGAAACAAAAGAATAGCTAATTTGATTAAAAAAAAAAGTTTAATAGTTACCTTGTTTGGGGCGACCATGTTTCTCTGTTCTTTCTCCGTCTCTCTGCTCCTCTGGCTGTACGTTCCTTGATTGCTTTCCCGCAACGCGATTAAGAAGATGAGAAGTAGAAAAATTCGCAGTTTTATGTGCCCGTTTCGCACCAATTATGGAAAAGGGAATTTTTTTTTTTTTTTTTTTTTTTTTTTTTTTTGAGAAACTGATTTTATTTTAAATTATTGTGCTTAGTAAATATCAAAATTAATAAAAATAATTATTTAAATAGATAAAATTTAACTTATTAAATAAGTTAAAAATTGGAGAGAAGCTAAATTTTAGATTAATTGTGTAGTTAATTTTAAAAAATTAATAGATAAAAATACTTTTATAAGTTTATAAGTAATTTTTAAATTATATTTTATCAAATATAAATATATAGCTAACTATTTTTAAAAATATTATTTTTAAAAAAATAATTTTTCCTCATAAAAAAATTTATTTTCATAAACTATGTCAAACTAAACTTATAAGCGGATAACGTCGTTGAAAGACTAAAATGGAAGAAGAGTTTTGGGCCTTTGGCCATTTGGAATTCGTCCAGGTTAATTGAATCTCCGGAACAAACCATTCTTCTCAAGTTTTAATTTTTCACATAAAATTTAAATTTTTTATTTTTCTTCATGTTAAATATTTTTTTATAATGAAATAAAAATTGGTGCAAAATTCAATACCAGAAGTATAAATATTTTAAAATTATATTATTTTTTATTATAAAAACTATTATAATTATATTTATTATGAAAATTAATGAGATTCTTTTTGTAAAAAAATAAAAAATAAAATTAATATTCAAAAAATAAAATTTGAATTTATTTTTTTTAAATTATAAATTACATAACCAGTTAAGCTTCATTTATTTTTTTCTTGGTCACTTTTATAGATTAAGATTTTTTTTTATATCAATATGAATGTGATATGTCATATTAGTAAAATTTTCAGTATTATATAGAGATTAAATTATTAAAATATTTTAAAAGATATAATTTAAAATTTTTAAAAACAAATAATTATAGGGTAAAAATAAATCTTATCAATTTTATTTTATATTCAGTATTCAACATAATGTAAAAGGATCCTAATAATCCATTGTTTAGTGGTATTATGGTCATTTCGCGTAGAGGAGGCGGAGACAAGTGTGGAATGTTGACACAAAATCAAAGCGTTTTTATTGTGGGTTTTTTTATTTTGAAGAAATTTAAACGGTCCAGGCTCCAGAATACGGATTGAGTCACGCCTGACCTCATTTCAAGAGCTCCACGCATGCCGCCATGCCGTTTTGAATTTTAGATTTGGTATAATTTAAATGGGAAATTTAAAAAAAAAAAATTATAAATTTTATTAAAATTTATTGTTTAGTTAATAAAATAACAGTTAAAATTCATGAATTATTTAAAATTTATTATTTATCTAAATTCTTTATTTTAAGAAATTTTGAAACCTCATCCAAAAAGATGTGAAACTTTTGAAAATTTCTATTTTAATAAATAGAGATGGTGTAAATTATTTTTTTATTATAAAAATATTATTTAAGTTTATAGATTTTATTTTTATATCGAATAAGTGAAATTATATAATTGAATAAAAAATTTAAATTTTTAATTCTATAAATTATGATAAATTTCATTAATTTTAAAATCCTTAATCCCAATATGGTCTTAAATTTTACAATAATTGTATGGAGTTTATTATTTTTTTACTTTTAGATTGTGTTTTTAAATTTTTTACTTTAAAAATTTTTATATAGTAAAAATAAAATTAATTAAATATTATATTATTTAATATATAAAACTTAAAAAGTTTAAGGATACAAAAATGGATATATCTTTTTTTATATAATCAAAATCATTTTTATAATGAAAAATAGTATAAATTTTTTAATATTTTTAAATTAGTGTTATAAATTTTTCATCAATTTTATTTTTACTAATAAAAAAATTCACGTATCTCATTTTCTTAAAAAAAATAAAATAAAATAATAAGTCAGTTATTATCATATACATACTAGACTTTTTAATTAAAAAAAAAAATCTTAGATATACTTAGGTTAATTTCATACATCTACTCAAATTATTTTTTTTTTCTCAAACAAGTTTAATTTTGTTATTCATGTTCTATTTATACATTTATTAGTATGCACCTTTCTAGATGATATAATCATTAAAATTTTTAAATTCTTTTTTAGCTATTAAAAGATTAAACCTCTTATTGATGTTTAGGGTGGAATTGGACTTATACTTTCAACCCAAAAGCAAGAGCAACTCTAGATTTTGGTATAGGAAAATTATTTTTTAATTTTTATTGTTCCTTTTTTCTTTTATTTTTATCATTTTATATTTTAAAAATATAATTTTTATTATATGTTTAATATATTTTTGGTATATTTTATATTTTTAAATATATAATATTTTTTAAAAAATATTTTTATAACAATAAAAATAAATTTTTATTTTATTTTTTCGATATTTTTATAAAAATTCCTTTGGAATATAGTGTTTACCTAGAATGAAACTTCGTCTCCTATAAGGCTATTCAGGCAGTGCCCAAGAACTGGGCCTAGTAACCAATTAGGTCTTGCAAGAGCCAGCAGAAAAAGCTCAAGAATATTTGATTTGAGACACATAATTGATTGAAATATAGGAATTATATGAACCTCAATAAGTTGTAATTGTAGGGATTTTTGTAATTTACAATAAACAGTGAATTAAATGTATATCGAGATATAGTTTAAAAATAAATATATATTATCCGAATTAATAGAGTGAGAATTTCTCACTTCCCAATATTAGTATAGTGGATTAAATAAATAATTCTAATTAATTGTGAGGTTGATGTCTCCTCGAAGTGGCTCAGATGTTGTAGGGCAGAGTGTAGGGGTGGAGAGCAACACTTGAATGAATGTATGTTTTTTCAGCATTTTGTCATATTAAGAAATCTCGTCCCCATTGTATATATAAGATTAAAGTGTTAATATCAGCACCTACATCTCTAGTACCCACATTGTGATAATCAATTAAAATTAGATTTTGTAATAGACAAAGATATCAATTACCATTAAAACGGTGCCAAAAATCTGTTCTAGCATGATTGTTTTGTTGACACAAAACCCAAAAAATTGTACATACATATTTATTTCAAAAATAGAAAATAAAAATTACATAACCCTACGATAAAAAAAAATTAACTAAATATATAAGTCTAATAAAAAAATTATTTATGAATATAAAAAATATATTAATTTTTTTATATTCGATAAAATAACGAGTGTATTCATAATAAAATTTTAATTTGAAACATTAACATGTAATTGATTAACATTAGTTTGGAATTTTCCATTAACAAATATGCCTATATATGCCTATATATATATATATATATATATATATATATATATATATATATATCCATTTTTTTTCACTGTTATAGAATTTTTGGTTGTAAAAGTACTATTTAGGAAAAAATACTTTGATAAAATGGAAGCCATAAATAAAAACTCAGTAATTTCTTTCTATGGTAGTTCTTGCGAGAGGGTAAATGATAAGCTTCGCTTGGATGAAATATGTAAATGAATTTTAATTTTTGTTTAACAATTGCAAGATGTAGAAAGGAAAACAACAAGCAAGTAAACCCCAACACATACTTCATTATTGAGAATAATTGTTGCTTATTTGTTCCCCCATTTTGGCCCCATATAGTTATAGAAATTAGAAATACAATTTCAAGTTTCAAGCACAGGGAATAAAATATATTTGTTGCCATAATAAGGGACCTTTGTAATTTACTTAATTTTGAAATTAATTTATTGGGTTAATAATTTACTGACTAAATGTATATATCCTAATGTAAACTAATGAGTTCAAAATTTAATAAATCTATTTCACTTTAATTTATAAAAGTTTTTAGGCAATAAAAATGTTTGGATAATTCAGTCTGCCCACATACATAAACTCTAGTTCAATATTGCCATTAAACAAATGCCTCAATATTTAATGGAAGAATATAAAACTTCAGTCAAAACCTCGACCCTACACCATATTCGAGTCCACTGAATCATTGAAATAAGAGCTTCCTGCACTGAAGGATCATGTGGAGACCAATAAGCAAAGTAAGCTATATCGGGCACTAGCAGCCTAGGTTGGAACTTATATGATCTAAATTATATCGACTGAGAACAACAAGAATTATTGTTTTTTTTTTATATTTATATATTTATATTTTTTATATTTAATTTTAATAAAAAACTTATTTTTAAATATTATTTAAAATATTATATTAATTTTGATTTGTTTTGTTATTTAAATTAGTTTTGATTTTTTTCTTTATTTATGTAAATTTGGTGATTTGTTTTCTTTTCGAAATAAATTACCATATTAGAATTCTAAGATTTTCTGAAAATTATTTTCTATAAATAGTCATATAAACTTTAGAGTTGAGGGAGCTTTTTTATTGAATTAAAATAATCTTTATGCATGAAAGTTATTTCTTTTAATTTTTAATTTTTTTTTAATCGACGAATTTTAATGCCTATTAACCTTATATTCATCTAGAATCAACATACTCTTAAAAAGTTTATACTACGTCAATTAGTATCAAAACTTGCGCTCGTTTCTTGAAAATTATGTCATCAAGAAGAGGACACCAGAGTGTACCTATAGAGGAGATTTATTATTATGACGCAACAACTCAGATGCTTCAATATATCATGAATCATATGAAAAACGTATAATACAAGTGATTGATCTCTTAATTTAATGGGTGAATGAGTTTTTGAGAAATTAAATATTTAATTTTCATACTTTAGAAATAATATCAATTGTCAATTGGGATTTACTTATATTATTTGATAATTATCCTGATGAAAAATATCATTATCTACTGTAATAGTTTTATCATCTATTGAGAATCATAATAATATCGGAAAATCGCAACAGGTCATAATACTAATTCACAATAATGAAAAATATTATTATGAAAATCCATTATCCATTAATTTTTCTACCATATCTGATTCTTAATTTATTAAAAAAAAACTTAATTAAAACTTATATTGAAAATTATTGGACAGATTGGATGGAAATCATAAGGGACTGAATGGAAATCATAAGGGATATTGAAAAATTTCACATCTTTTATGAATTTTCATGTATGTTTAATATAAAATTATTTTATCTAAAAATTCTTTTGATAATACTGTTGCTGTAAATTCGAGAACGAATTTTCTCTACCCTATAAAGAACGACGGAGACCAATAAGAGTTATTTTTTTTTTCATATTTGTATTTTTATATTTTTTGTATTTTTTATTTTCTTTATTTAATTTTGGTAAAAAACTTATTTTTAGACACTATTTAAGATATTATATTAATTTTGATTTATTTTCCTATTTAAATTAGTTTTGATTTTTTTTTTTTTTTATGTAAATTTGGTGATTTGTTCCATTTTTGAAATAAATTACCATATTATAATTTTAGAATTTTCTGAAAGTTATTTCCTATAAATAGTCATGTAAACTTTAGGGTTGAGAGAGCTTATTGATTAAATTAAAATAATATTTTTATATGAAAGTTATTTTTTTTTAATTTTTTATATTATTTTGAATCAACGAACTTTGATACCTATTAATCTAGTATTTATCTAAAATTAACAGACTCTTAAAAGGTCTCTGCTTTTTTGTATTTTTTATTTTTTTTATTTATTTTTGGTAAGAAATTTATTCTTAGGCACTATTTAAGATATTATATTAATTTTAATTGAATTTCCTATTTAAGTTAGTTTTGATTTTTTTTCCTTATTTATATAAATTTGGTGATTTGTTTCATTTTCGAAATCAATTACCATATTAGAATTTTAAGATTTTCTGAAAGTTATTTCCTATAAATAGTTATGTAAACTTTAGGGTTGAGAGAGTTTTTTTATTGAATTAAAATAATCTTTCAATGTGAAAGTTATTTTTTTTCAATTTTCGGTATTCTTTTGAATGAACGAATTTTGATGCCTACTAATTTGATATTTATCTAAAATTAATAGACTCTTAAAAGATTTTCGCTACATCATATATCAATTTTAAAAGGTAATTATTAGGGTTTGATATGTTTATATAATTTTGAAAAAAAGTGTCAATTTCAAAACTCAATTGTTAAAATTGAAAAATTCAATTATATATAAATTTATTCAATATTTTGTATGTGAAATTAATTATATATTAACACTTTTTCAAATGATAATTTTTTATATTAATCTTAACTAGTTGACACTTATAAATTTATAAAAAGAATTTTGTTTGTCGAATTAGAAGTCTAACACGGTGAAAAGGCAAATTTAAAAAACAATTATTGGATGAAAGATTATTAAACTCGAAATATATTGATAATTGAAAGAAAAATTAAAATCTCATATCGAATTATAATTGAACATAGATAGATATTTTGATCATTTAATATTTTCAAAACTATATAAACTTATAATATTTGTGAGATAATATCATAGTTCAATTATATTTTAACATTGTTGCAACTTTTTCTTCTTCTTTTTATTTATTTTAATTTTATTGAGCTAACACTTTTAAAATGAATTAATTACACTTTATTTATCAACAAATTATCCATTGCAATGAATAAATTGCAGAAAATTTTTATCTATATAAATTTATTTTATATACTTAATTAATGAATAATGAGATATTCATTTTTTTTAATAAGTAAAAAAAAATCCTCATATCTTTTTTTATTTTATATATTTTTATCTTATTAAATAAATATATATATTTAATATAAATAAATATTTTTTTATAAATTAAACTCATATTCACATTAATATAAAACTCATCTTTTTTTAAGTTCAAGTAAGTATCATATATTTGAAATATAGTACACTCTGCATTTAATAATTTTCTTTATTTATCGTCTTAGTATTTAGATTTTTATGTCTCGTGTCCAAAAAATAATTTATAGTTATATCACCATTCATGTTTTCCCCTTGGAACAAAAGAAAATATCTCTTCTTAATATTATAAAAATAGATTAATATGGAGTTTGAATTAATATGAAGTGTAAAGTCCTCAGTAGTTCGTACCAAAGGAAAGAAAATAAAGAAAGAGTTGATGATAGTCGTATATATACCTTTGCCACCTACTTCACCGGCAACCCCAACAACATTGTCAAATCAAATATCACTTCAAATCATTTAACTTTATCTTCATGTTCAGAACCCTAAGTAATAAGTGACGAGTGGCAAAGAAATGGGCAAACTGACTCCACCACCAACCCCTTTGCCTTTCCCATTTTTAATTTTTAATTTTTAATTTATAAATTTTAAGCAACCACGCCTAGCTATCTACTTGGCTAACTTCCCCTTCCCCCCTCTCATCATCCTCACACCGTCTCACTCAATCCAGCAAATTATTATACCTAATTCAAACAAATTTTATTATAAATTATTGATGTAAACACAGATAAAATGAATTAAAAGAAATAGAATATGAAAATTTAAAAACTATTGATAATCAAATATACTATAATTTAATTAATAAGGTTTACTTGTCATCAGTTTTAAGACCTAATTTTACTTGAAATGCAAACCAAACGGCAATAAAATTGGAAAAAGAAAACCTCCTTCATCCATTTAAAAAATATAATAAAATGTTTGATAAATTGAAAAAAAAAATAATAATTTGCTTGCGTATTTACAATTTTTACCTCTTTGATAACTATATACATTTCAATTATGCATATTTATTTATACATACTGTTCATATACATTTTTATAACTTTTCACTATACTAATAATTCAATTATTATATATATATATATATATATATATATATATCAAATTAGAGAATTTGAACTCCAATAATTCCTGCTAAATAAAAAATTCACATCGCAATTACGTATGAAAAGTGCAACAACAATCCTATATTGTATGGGGAAAATCATGTCCATATTGGATATATACGTAATCAAATATTTTAATTAATATAAATTATATATATATTTTTTGTGCAATGAAAAGATTTAAATAATTTTTTTTATTTCATATATTTTTATTTTTTTAAATTATTATATATATATCCAGTGTACATAAAAAAAATTTCATAATATACGTATGCTACATAATAATGCACTAATATTATATATACAAATTAAAAAATATTGGTGTCATAAATTGGGAAAAAAAAAGAGAAATTTTTTAAAATTAAAAATGAAGGAAATTTATAAATTAAAAAAAAAAAAAACATGTCATGGAAGAATTATAAAAAATAGATAAATCAGGGTCTTGTGAATGGACAAGGAACAAGACATTCCATATATATAAATATCATCTGTTTTATTGATTGATTGATTTAAAGGAAAGAGTGGCAGAAGCTGGGGGCCATCTAAAGCGATTGCATATGAAGGTTTCTCTTTTTTTTTTTTTACAGTGATTTTTTCCCCAAAATTTTTTTACCTTATTTAATGTAAACGACGCTGTCATATACAAACAAACAGAAAAATGTGTTCAGCTTCAATTTGTGGGTGCACAGGAAGCTCAGGCCCCTCGTGTTTGTACTTTGCAGTGAAATTGCATAATCTTCCACCACTTACCTCAATTGATTCTGGAGCATTGTAAATTTTTTACAGACTGGAAATTTACTTTTCCAGTCTGAAAAATTATATTACTTAAAATATATATATATAATTGTATAATTCAGACAAAAAGTTTTATTTTATTAATTTAGGTTCGGTTATATCAATTCTTAATATTATAATTCTCAAAATAATTTTAGTATTATAAAATTAAAAAATCTTGATCTTATTATTTCAACAGTTATTATTAGCCGTGATTGAAAAGCTAAACATTAATTATTAAAAAATATAATTTTTATCTATAATTTCAGATTGCAAATTATTGAGTTTTAAAATACTATACTAAACGCTCTCTCAATCAAGTACTTCATATTAACAATTAGAAATTCAAATACTAAAAGTCAATTTTCAATCACAACAACATGTCTTCATTGATTTGTAAATTTGTTTTGGTATGTTGTAATAATATATTTCATAAAGATTGTTAAAATAATATGCATAGGTAAATATGTTTGATATAACAGTTAATTTGTTGTAAGATAAAATTTTATTAAAGTAATTTTGTAGTTGCAAATTATGGATGATGGTTGACTGGTGCTGGTGAATTTGACACTTGTAGAGAATGGAATTGAAATTTCTTCATCTTCCTTTTACTGGGCATGAAAGGGGAAGTAAGTACTAGATGGAAAGTACCTATATTCTTTTGCTGCAAAAAAAAAAAAAAAAAAAAAAGAGTGTGGGGTCTTTCAATGCATATTACTATTTACACAATAGTTTAACTTGAAAGGCGAAGACAAGATGAGTTTGATATTTTGGAAGAGGAAATCTTTTACAAGACTTTCAGGTGAGAGCTTTGTAGAGCAATTTGTCCCCCAGTCAATCAACATTCCACATGCTACCACATTTCTCTACATTTTCATTTCATTTCATTTTAGTTGAGACTTTACTGTTTATTTATTAATACTGTTCCTGAAAATTCATATTCCTATCTAAATAATAAATTGCCCTACAGTTTACTAATAATATTTATCACACATATATATGGACAAAAGAGCGTTTGCATTCTAAAAAGCCTCAAAACCCGTTTATATTATGGTTTAAATTATTTTTATATAAAAATATCATTTTAGATATTATTAAAAAAAATTTGGAGCTTGATCAGATGTTTTTATAATTAGAAAATATGGTATTCGCTTTAATTTTCTCAATAAATAATGAAAAGAAAAAGAAGCAAAACTACATTATACTACACATATATCATTAAATTATCTGTTTATAATAGATAATATTAGTCAGTCGTTAATAATTAGTAGTTAATATATTTAATAATTATTAATAATAAATATTAATATTTTTATTTTCTATATATACATATATATTTTTTTTATTGAACATAATAATGAATTTATGTTTGAATTTCTCGCAACAGGTGTTCGTTTAAAAACAATAACAATCATAATATTAATAATAATAGAGTTTAAATTCCTTTTAATTCAGTTAACATCCTTCAGATCTGACATCCCCTATCCCAAGGTAGAGGAAATTCAGGGATTTTAGTAGGGGTAATTTTGAGATTCGAAATTGAAGAGAATGAAGACTCTGAGTCTGAGGACTGAGGTATAATCCGGAGTATAAATTTTTTAAATTGAAATAAATTTTTTTCAAAAAAAAAAAAAAAAAAAAGAGACTGCAGAAAAAAGAAAAGAAAAGAAACAAACAAATAATAGTGACCCCATCTTTCTCTCTGGTTTGATGCGCTCTCTCTATCTCTCTTCCAATTTTTTTCCAATATTTCTGCTCCATATAATACTATAATGGAAACCCATGCTTTGGTTCACATGCCTAAGAGTTTCATGGCTTCTCTCTTTCTGCAAAAACTCTGTTCACTTCTTCTTGCTCGCTACTGCTACTAATCATAAATGTTTAAAAATATAAAAAATAGTAAAAATTTCTATATAAGCACACAAACATTAGAGTACAAAAACCCTTGTATTGCACTTAAAATGGTATTATACTATTATGTAATCTATTATTTATCACTCTTTCAATGATAGTGAAATTATAAAATCCTAGTTTCAGTTTCAGTACAAACATCAAAAATAAAAGAAGAGCGAGAGAGAGAGAGAGAGAGAGAGAGAGAAAGAGGGGTAAATGTAATTCAAAGCATGCATAACTTCTGTTCTTATATTAAGAAACTCATCTTAATTACAGCTTTTACTTCCAATTTGTCTCATAATAAACTTGCATCAATGCAAGAAAAAAAGAAAAGAAAAGAAAGAAAAAAAAGAAAAGAAAATTAATAATTAAAGATCATTAACAAGAGAGAGAGAGACAGAGAGAGAATAAGAGATCTCTCTTGGTAACTTACATTCCCAAAGCTCCTTTGAGTCCAGTGGTAAAATCATCATCAACATCATGTAAGGTTAAGGCACCACCACCTCCATTTCAAGCCAATAGTTACCCAAATAGTAACATTACAAATACATCTCTTTTTTCACTGTAATTAATTTCATTTTGCCTTCTCTCTCTCTCTCTTTCTTCTTCTTCTTCTTCTTTTTTTTCCCCTTAAGGCATAAACAGATTGTTACCACACTTACATCTCCAAGCCTCTGGGTAATACTCTAACGGAATACTCAAACCGGGTTGAATCGGGACATGAACCGGTTTACATGGTAAGCACTTACCACACTTGGATCTACACGTGGGTGGTGAAGAACCCGGTGCACTGAGTCGTTTCTGAGTGAGAACTCTGTCAAATGCCTTTAATCCTCTTCCTCTTTCCCCTTCCTCTCTGTCCTGAAACCCACTACCTGCACAATAAAACACCCAAATTAGAGTACTGAGTTACCAATTTTAAGAACAACTGAGTTTAGCTTTATAATTAAGTACACTAACCGTCTTGGGAGAGAGTTGTAGCTGAAGAAGAGAAGAAGAGCAGAAAAGTGAAAGCAGTGAGTACTGTTGATATGTGGTGGTTGTAGTGGCGGTGGCGGTGGCGGGGTATGGCCATAGCCGAGGTGGAGATGAGATGAGCACGTATTGTGAAATGCAGAGAAATTGAAGTGAGAAAACTGAAAAAGGGGTGTAAGTGGGTAGCGATTATTATTGGAAAAGGTTTTTCTTTGATTTGAGAGATGTGTGTGTGAGCGTGTGGGAGAATCTAAGTCAAAGACATATACCGAAAAGATCAGAGAGAAAAGTGAGAAAGAAGTGAAAGTTTTGTTTTATTGTTTGGCGAAAGGGAGAGTGGTGGGGTTGTGGGTGGGGACTACTACATATACATTACATACCATGAATAATTGTTACATAGTAATACAGCCCTCTCATGGTGGCAATCAGGTTGGATTCGGGTCAATTTGAATTTTTTGGATGGTGTTCTCAGGAATGGTAATTTTATCGTTCATAAATAGAATGAGATTGAATTTTTTTAGTTTAAATTTGAATTAAAATTAGATTGAATATAAATAATAATTTCATTCGGTTTCAGATCAAATACGATGTAATATAATATAATATAATTATATTATATATATTTTTTATTTTTATTTTATATATATATAACAATAAATTTATATTTGAATTTACTTTCCCTGCTAAAAAAAATAAATACAAAATTTGATGTGTTAACATTTTATTTGGAAGGATTTAAAGATGCTTCAATTTTTAAGACGAATTAGGGCCCGAATATCTTGCTTTATCTACAAAAAATGCCATCATTGTTTAAGATTGTAAATGCACAATTCAAAATATTTTGACTAAATTTACTCAAATTCAGTACAAATTATTTTTATTAAAACTCAATTAAAGCCAAGTTTAATCTCAATCCAAAATATTTTACTTAAATTTACTCAAATTCAGTCCAAATCATTTTATTAAAACTTAATATAAACTCGACTTAAATTTTATAATATGTTTTCAGTCGAGTTTATGTTATCCCATTTATGATTTTTTTAATTATTATTAATTTATTAACTTTAATTTTTAAATTTACTTGTGTTAAATTATATGTTGCGATATATAAGTTAAATATTTTTAAAATAGATTTATGTACTTAATAAAAGTAAAATAATTATTATTGTAATAATATATTATAATATAATTACTATAAAAGTATAAAGAGAGTGAAAGAGAAAAATAAGGCAATAGGTAGTGTATTACGAGAAATATAGTAAAAGAAGGCTAAAAGGTAATATTTCCTAAAGAAGGGGGTGTTCAGGTTGATGGCAACATCATCCGTGTGGTTGCGTACGTGTGTAAGAATAGGGTGCTGTCTAGTACGAGACGAACATCTCAGTCGAGGATTAACTCTTCCCTGCTTCCATTACTCCACAATCAAGCAAATTGATTACATTAAATTGATTACATTAAATTAAATTAAGAATTATAATTTATATTATTTCATATTTGATTATAATTTTAAAATTTTTATAAATTTAATTTTTTATTTAGTTTTAATTTAAAAAAATAAAAATTTAATTAAATATAATTGATTCGAAAATATAATAAAATTTTATTTATTTTTTTGATATGTAGTATTATATTGTTAAAAATATTTATTAAAATAGGTTATTAATATTTTATTAATATCACGGTGGTCTTTATTTTTTATTTCTTAATTTTTTATTTTTTATATCAATCATATATGTTAAAATTATAATTTAAATTATTATTATTGTTAAAATAAATATTAATTAGAAAGTTAAAGAGTTGATCTTTATTTTAAAAAATTAATAACACTAGTTATAGAGTTGAAGAATTGTACTTCTATTTTTAAAAGTTAAATCAATATATTTTTAAGCAGAGAAATTTGTTAATTATTTGGATCATTCTAATAGAGTAATAAAGTTATTTTTAAAATACTTTAATAATTTTTTAAATATAATTTTATTTTAATATTTATTAAATTTTTATAGTTGTTTATTTATTATTTTTATCAAATCGAATCAAAATAATTTTGGTTTGAATATTTTTTAATATTATTTAATTTGATTAAAAGTTAAAGTATTTAAAAACCGACTTTATTAGTTTGGTTATCAATTTTTATTCTAAATTCACCAAACCGTATTATAAACACCCTACCAATTATTATTATTAATGGCTACTTAGTTTAAAATACTTTGATTTTATATTTTTATAATTTTATCATATTTTGTAAAAATAATATTGTACTTCAAATTAATAAATTTATTTGTAATTATACTTTAAGAATCAGCAAAATACATTTTTTATCAATAACAATAATAATTTTCAAGTAATTTTTTTTAGCAATTATAAAAATAAATACAAAAAGGGTTTGGTTTATATAAATAATAAATTATATCATTGTCTTTAATTAAGTTGAAATTTCTCATTAATGAAAATATTGTTTATTTTTTTCATATCATATAAATTTGAGTGATTATAATATTAGAATATTCATTAAAGTGAATAATAGTTATATTAATATTTATTTTTTATTTTTGTTTTGCACTTTTCTTTTATATAAATATTGAATGTTGATTATTTTAATTATAAGATATGGTAGTATATAAATTTATTAATTTAAGATATAATAATTTATTTTTTTCAAAATAAATTAAAATTATATAAAATTTAAAAATTCATGATAATCCAGGCCAATTGACATTATTAATAATATTATTATTTTTATTAATTACTAAACCCGGTCCTTTTTTTCTCTCTCTCTTTCAATCTGTGGAGTACTGTGGGCTAATAATAAATATGACATGGGGCCCAAAGAGGGGTTGTGATAGGGACCAATTAACAGACCGAAGCTAATAGCAATGTTGGTTTGACAACATTACTGAAGGGGTTAAAAGCTGATAGGTTAACCAAATCCCCCGCTCCATAATCTTTCTGTGAGTGCGGGCCTAAAAAGAAAAAAGAAAATAAAATAGTGGGTACTGGCACTACCACCAGTGCCCAGTTGGGGGTTTGGAATTTCTAGCGTCCATCATCACTATTCAATATTCACCAATCAATAGAGTTTTGGGTTCGGTTGCATTTATAACGCAACAGGTTCAGTGCTTACACATGGCTCACTCGCTCAGATCCTGGTTTTCTCACCTTTCATTGCAGCCGGATTATCAGATCCAATTCATCTACCCTATTATATATTTACTTCATATCATTTATAAAAAAAAATATAAATTATTTAAATATTTTTAAAAAATATGATATATAAAAAAATAAAATAATATTCACTTTTAATATTTTAAAATTTAAATGAATAAAATTGAGTTGTTAATATTCACCTTTCAAATAAAATAATAAGTAGGATGATAAATCAAGTTAAATCAAATTGATTGATGTAGTATTAAATTTAAATTATACTCTATTAAAAATTTTTATATTAGAAACTCGATTAAAATTTCATTTAATTTTTTAATTTTATGTTTGAATTTGATTTATGTATATATTCGAAATATTTAAATTTCACTTCATCCAATTTAATTACTATAAAAAATTAAATTATATAAAATTTCAATATTTAATTAGTTTTGCAATTCCTTAATAATTATGATACTTGAGTTCTTAAATTTCAATATTTTACAAATTGAATCGTTTACATTCCTAGCTACACATACGAGTAAATCCACCATGTGACGGAGCCAAATCCTTGGGTTATAAGAAATTTTCATTAACTTATTTAATAACACCATCAAATCCAGTGTATAACTGAGAAGCATGCAATCGATATTCACAAACTATACATGCATGCCTGAAATAGAAAATGGAAATTTAGCATGGGAACAAAGCACACACCAAAATATAATTTAGGGCATAGACCTGATAGCAAGTGGGAAGTGGGCCACACACTATATACTGTAGCAATCCAAGAAGAAAACAGGCCTTATTAAATGATCTTGTAGACAAGGCCAGAAGGGTTTGGGGGAGATTTTAGGTTGAGAAAGAAAAGAAAAAGCATTGTTATTGTTTGGTTTTTGTTGGTGAACAGAGGACCTACTGAGGGACAAGTATGGCAGCAAGCAACCATAGCTTTTTAGGCTTTGGATTAGATTTCTAACATTGGGTATACAAAATTGAAAGGGACATTTCATATTCGGGTACTATTATGATATATATGCTACCATTTTGTAAATGGGATTCCTGCGAAATCCTTTTAATCTGTTTTATGTTTATTTGTACATTCTTGGTCACCATTTTAATGGTTTTTTTATTTTATTTTTTTAAATTTTTAAAAGCATGACAAGATGAGATTGAAGATATATTGGTATAGTAATAATATGGGAAAAGTTGGTACTAGAACCATTAATTTTATGTGTGTATGTGCTTTTTATTCTCATGTGTAAACAACATTCTTTGTGTCTTGTATTATAGTTTTTTCAGCTGCAATCGATCATATTTGAAATCTGTTTCATTGTTTTATCGGTGATATTATAACTTATTGTCTTTATTGTTATGATGGTCTTTCTGAATATTATTGTATTTTCTCTTTTAAATAGAGTTTTAAGATCTTGAATTCAAATCTTATATATTTTATAAGTCTTAAACTTCTTTGTTTATAATATAAATGCATTTGTGTTCTGTTAAAAATATATAAATGCATTGCGGATAAAAATATATTAAAAAACAAAGGAATAATAAAAAGTCCAATGAGTCTGACATTAATTAAATTAAGCATAACAATATATATATTAGCAAGTAAGATGCCCACTTCAAAAAGAAAAAAATTTACCTAAAACAAAAGCTAAAGATACAGCCATGGTGATGGAGCCCAAACCCGTTCAAAAGGGAATTACAGCCTAACGTTGCAAGAGCCATCTCTGCCACCACTTGTTTTCGTTCCAAAATGGGTTCAAGGCACAGAAGCATATAACCTATGTATATTATAAAATAATTTAGGCACTCCTCTTTCAGATTTTGTAATTTAATCTATTTTTTAAATTACCATACTTACCTTTTATTAATCATCAAAAGAATATCTTCATTAAATATTCAAAATAAAAAAATAGAGTTTTATTAAATTGTCATTTCCATCCTTTTAATTTTTTTTATTACTTTATATAATATCATTATTCTATTTTTTTTTTATTTGATTTGTTATAAAATATTTTTTAAAAAATAAATTGGAGCTTCAAATTTATTATTAAATTCCTCATTTTTAATAAAATTTTTATTTGTTAATTTAATATTTTTTCATTGTAAAAAAAATAATATAATATTTTTTATTTTCATCATCAATTCTAAAAATTTTAAATCAAAATCTACGACATCAATGATTTAAAACTATAATAAATATAAAAAATTCTAATATTTTATTTTAGTTATAAAACTAAATTAGAATTATAGCTAAAATATTGCTTAAATAAATTTAGCATGAATGATTTCATAGAAATAAAATAAAATTTGAGTAATTTTACTCATATAAAAAGGTAAGCATGATGTTTCAAAGATAAAAAAAAAGGGCATAACTTTTCATAAATAATATCGGTATAATAATTATATAAATAATAAAATTTAGAAACAAAGTCAGAATATTTTTTTTGTCGACATATTAATAATTAATTAAAAAAAATAATAAAAACTGATTTATATATTAAATTTACAGTTTATAAAATTAAATTTTATTTTAGAAATTCATGACTATCTTTTTTATTATGTAAATTTTTTATAAATTAATTATGAGATTTTATTATAAAATATAAATATATCTTATTATTTGGATTATAGCTCATTAAGATATAAAATCAGAATATTAATTATAAATGAATCGGAAAAAATTTTTAATATAAAAAATTAAACTTGCTTGAGACAGATTAAAATTTTTCGATTACCACATGATTTCAGTCTAATAAAATCTAATGGATGTGTGTCAAAAATTAATTTGAGAGTGCCTTAGCACATGATGTTGAAAATGCCAATACCAGAATTTCCAATCATACTTTAAAATACATAAAAATAAAAATGCATTTCTGCGATTTGTAATAAATAAAGATTTTTCTACCAACCTAATTCAATGGCATGGATGGACCGGTTTAGTTTATAGAATAAAACAGAGGAGCACACAAATGGCCTGATATTTTTTCAACAGTGTCAGATTATAGTGGCAGGAATGCAATTTTTGACCTTTAACAAGTCTATTATGATAATGTAAAAACAAATATTAATCCACAATTAACTTTGACTCTTATCTACGTGGCAGTCTAGGGTGCACCCTCATCTTCAAAACGCTCCCCCCTATTCCCCCAAGCTTATAAATTTAATAAAATTAAAATTAAAAAACTATAAATTACATTTTCAAAAAATTAAAAAAAACACACACACACACACACACATTGGCATCGCCCCACATTCTCACTCACTTCCCCCGAACTTTTTCAACCTCTCCTCTCTTTCCCTAAACACACACCCTTCACCACTCCACGAAATTACAACCACTGCCCCTATCTGCTCTGGTGAATCTCCGGTTAGAAACTCGCCAGAATTTGACGGCATGGATGCCGGCGTGACGTCATTCCGATGTATACTTGACAAACCCCTCTCTCAGCTCACCGAAGAAGACATTTCACAGCTCACTCGCGAAGATTGCCGCAAGTACCTCAAAGAAAAAGGTCTTTCATTTCAATTTGTTCTTTTTTCCTTTTCCATTTTCTATTTTTTTTAAATTTTTTTCTCAATTTATTTTCCATTTTTGTCCTTGGATTTCGCCATATTTTCCGGTGTCTGTAAATTAAGAGGCAGCTGACACGTGTCTCCCATATTTTCCTCCGGTTTTGTGAGAATGTCCGTACAGGAATGCGTAGACCTTCGTGGAACAAATCGCAGGCGATCCAGCAAGTAATCTCGCTCAAAGCTCTCCTCGAAACTAGTGAAGATTCTGGCGCTGGTGCTCTTCGGAAAATCTTAGTTTCCAAACCGCCGGTGCGTTATAATTCTTTCTACTAACAGTGAACTGGTAGTATTGTTCAGATTAAATTTTTGAATAATTTTAATATTACCTATAGGCTCCTTCAAATTCGGCTGATTCAGTCAAGGAACCGAGTGATACAAACAACAATATAATTTCGGTATCGGCAGATGAAACCGCTCCGTGCCGGCAAAATGATTCTCCGAAATCTACTCCTCCAGCGCCGTCGGATTGCCAACTGGAAGAGGAAGATAATAAAACCATTGGTTCCAGGTTAATATGTGAATAGGTTTTTACTATTTTTTGTAATCATTTTCTGTTAGTTAAACTTTGCCGGATTGATTAATCATCACATGACAGAAAATAACTGATTTCTTCGAATTGATGTAGCTGGACCTTGTAGAGTAGAATGCTTCTTTTTAGCTGCAATTTTCTGGATGGATATCCAGTTTTGGATTGGTTTGACTTCTGAGGGGTGATGTTGCTATGTTGATTTTACTACAAGCTTTACAAGCTTACATTGTTAGTTTTGTTAAAAACATGGGTCTTAGTGTTAATGGTATAATGATTCATGGGGCACATATTGATGCAACAGGAGTCCCCTCTAAATTTAGGGATAAGTAGATTTGGCATTGTTGGGTTAAGCGGTGTTACACATCATCTCCACTATTATAAATTCTACTATCTGTTTCTAAGGTGGGGTTCCATTAAGATATATTTTGGAGATGATGCTAGAATTTTGTTGTTTGGTATATATATATATTTTTAACCTTGTATCCCTAAATTTGGGGTTGGGATGTAAGGCCTAATCGATTAGAATTCTTCAACTTTTTTTAAATAAAGAAATGAAAGAAAGGTTTCATTGGGAATGAAGAGAAGAAAGGAGCTTGGCGTTTGGGAAGACTGATTGTTAGTATGAAGAATACCTATTATTTGGCTGAAGTGGCTTATGAACAGTATAACCTTGGAACAATCTATTGGTTCAAGCATGTTATATTTTGTTTCTGATTATATATTCAGTCCTTTTTACATTTGCAATTTTTCTTGTTTGATTTGTTGATATCATGAGAGCTGAAATGCCAATGAATGCATTGACATGTGTGGTACTTATGACTGAACTAGGCCTTGTGCCATCCATATTATGGTTGCTGGTTGTCCTTACCTCCCACTCAATTCTTTTGACACAAGTATTTGAAAATGTGGCCACAGAAATCCTGGTGAGACAGATGGATTGGTCGGGCAAATGACAATCTTCTATTGTGGAAAGGTGAATGTGTATGATGGAGTCCCACCTGATAAGGTAATGAAGCTTCTCCTTTGCATGGATAACTGGAGATAACTTTGATAGCATGTTGGCCATCCAATGCGTCCAAAATATGGATTTGCAGGCCCAGGCAATCATGCATCTTGCAGCAAGTCCATTTCAGTCGTCTCTGGATGATCCACTTTGTAGACCTGCATTTTCATTTCCATGTCATTTTCAGACCTCAATTGACAAAAATGGCTTTGTTCCTCCCAGTACTGCAATTTCCCAAACTACACAAACAGGTAGCTTTTTAGCATGAAAGTATCTATCAATTGCACTTTAAACATGTAGTTTTGGCTGTAAGATTATGTCTTTGATATAGTGGTACTGAAGTAAATAGGCTTTGATTTGACTTTGCAGTGAAGATGACAGAATATTCACAGCAGTGTAGGGAGAAAGAAAACATAATTCATGACGCTGGTAAGGCCTTTAGCTTGTTATTTTGTAGATTTTTGCATTTTGGAAAACATTCATGGTTCTCATTGATGAGCATGAGTGTCTTTGTTGTGTAATGGAGAATACTCAATGGTAATATACTTATTGGTGAATACTAAGAAATATCAGTGCTTCAAAAGGCAAACCTTCTGTATTTATCACAGGTATTGATTGGATGGATTTCTCTCCTGACCTAGCTTATAGATGGGCAACATGCTGGGCCTTAGCTCTAAGCTAGTGTCAGTACTATATTAAGGTGATGAGCCTCAAGTTGCTGGAAACAATACCCTCCTTCCGTTAACCCCCACACCCAACAGTGCATCTGTTTGGAAATTGTCAGTCCCAACACCTTCCTTTGCATGAAAGTGTTGGATGCAATCATAAACCCCTTTGTCCTATTGCTTAATTTTGCTATGGTCCCCTTCATTTCATGTGCTCGGATTAGCACATTTCCATCAGCACCTAACACCAACAGTATTAGCTGCAATCACAGTTATTTTCACAAGCACCGCTGGGATTATCATTATTTCCATCAGCACCACTTCTCTTTCCTGGTTCACGCTTTCAAAATCACAAGTTTCTATTCTTGCTACTCTTTCTGCCAGGCCTCAACCGCTCCTGCTTCTATATGTTTGAGTGAGAGACTGCTTTTTCGGTGCATCTATTAAGCATACGTTTGCTTCTGACTCTGCAGTAAAAAGCACTCTGAACATGATTCTTACCTTAATTACTAAAAGTATATGTGAAAATTGCAGTTATTTATACACCCTTTTAATACTGTTGATTCTTTTTAAGATGTAGAGGGTCAAGCGAAACGAAAAGTGTCATTGCAGAGATATCTTGAGAAAAAAAAAGATAGGTACTCTCAGCGACTAAAGTTTCTCACTGAATAATGCTAATGACCTTTTGTTTCATGTATTACAGTTATTGCAAAACTATTAATCTGATACATTATATTTTTTTCTTTATTTTGACAACATGCATTACTATTAGGGGAAGATTTAAGGGCAGGAAATTGGAAGTGTATTTGAACCATCATGTGAGGACAAAAACCTCTAATGGACAATCAACCAGGAGCAGCACAAGCTCTCCACCCCAGCCTGGTGTGCCACATGCCTTGTGTGGCTCAACTGATGATCAGCCTAAGATTGCGAGTTTTTCTGTTGATCTTAATGAAGGTAGGCCACAGAATTATTTGCATTACATATTTTTTATCTTGAAAAGTGCATTGAACTATTGATGCCAAATGTTTTATATGAGCCATCTAGTATCATATGCTATGATTCTGAAGAATGCAAATAAAGATGTATATATTCATAGAGACCGACATTTTTGCCAGTCTAGGTCTATGCCAGTCAAAAACTCACTCTTGGCCTGTATCCATACCCGATGTATTAGAATTTTATGAGCTGAACATGATATTGTAAATCATTTCTCAATGGGTAATTCTAATTTGCGAGGCAGGTGATATGTAGTTATAAGACGGTTCTTTAGAGGATGTTTTGGTTCTTCATGAACAAGTTGTACAAATTGGGATGCTTTTTTATGTATTATTGGTGCTCTGCAGATGTCCAAGAACGCTGACATGCTGGATGTGATATACAATGTTTGGAAATGTGTACAATGCCCTCTACAGACAACCACTATTGTCAAAGAAGAAACCAACCTAACAACATTCAGCACGCCTGCGTCATACATGATCTGAGCTATCCCTTCATAATGTAGGCATTTTTATTTTTGTTGTTCTAGGGTTATCCTCATCTATAAAGATCCCTATGAGAGCAGTGGTTGTTGGCAAGGGATTTTTCACTCTCAGCCGATCAATTTTGCACTAGAATCATGGTCCTAAGGAATTCCTTATTTCTGATTTGTGATATTTAAGGAAATTCCTTGTTTCTAATTTGTAATATCACCTGGATTGAGAAATGTAGCCATGAGCAGCTATGCTCTTTGCGTAATGTAAATTTAAATATATGTTACGGTTCCATGTGCTTGTAGCCATAGGGCCTCGTTATTCTAGTTGAAAGTAGTTCTTATTTCTTTTTATGATTCCTGGCATATATAATCAGTTAACCACACCTCTACTAGGTAGCAAGATTTTCTATCTGATGATGCCTAGAGTATGCAGATACGGGATCTTTTTCCAAACTGGTATCTAAGCGGAACTTGTATTGTATGTTGCAACTGCCTTGATTGCCTATTCTTGAGATTTCAATGTCTTGTCATAAATGGTGGTTCGCTATTGCTTTCGTTTCGGTGCTTGGCAAATGGCAGTGGTTAAAAGTGATGTGTGAATAGATCCTCATCCCATCCCACGGTGGAGCTATAGGGGGTTAGTGAGTTTTACTTTTATACATGTAACTGGAGGGAGAAGGATAACTATTATTATTATTTTAAAAAGGAACAAAATCTTTAGAAAAAAATCTTTTATTTATTTTTATTTTTACGATAAATTTTTATAAATTAAAATTTGATAAATTAATAAAATTAATATTTAAATAATTAATATCTTTATTAATTATTTAAATTTATTGAGTTTTATCAATATTAATTTATTGAGGGTATACGTGAGAGTGCTTCGGCACTTGAATCCGGAAGACTACGAGAATGATGACGAATTGAAAATGATCAGGGAAGCCAGGGGATACAACTAAATGGTATTTAATTGATTTTTTTTTTTTTTACGGGGATTAGCAAATGTGAAAACAGAAAATCTTAAATGATCGTGGAATCCTTGCCCTTCACAGGCTTCACACCTTATTTAGTTATGAAAAATAAAAATTATTTTTTTAAAAATAAAAAATTGAGATTTAGTATTTAGTTAATAAAATTTTTTAAATGAAAATTTTAAAAATAATTTTCTAAGTTTTTTAAAATTAAACTAAATTATGGAATATTTTTATTTTTTACTCTTCTTTAAAATAAATATTTATAAAAAATAATAGTTATATATTCGATAAAAAAAATATTTAAATCAAAAATAGATAAAATTTTAAATAAAAAGGAATTTTACTGTATTTTTTAATTTTTTAATTTTTAATTTGAAAATTAAAAATATAAAAAAATTGAGAAATAAAAATGAAAATTAGAAAAAGAAAATGAAAAATATTTTCTATAACTAAACAAAACCTAATTGTTTGTGGAATCCTTACCCCTCACAGGCTTCACTATTCTTATATGCTACAAAGGAAAAGATTTGTGAACTAGGTGATGAAGCCCACAACCTGAGCCCTGATACTTACCAAGAAGTGTATATAATTTTATCATTCAGAAGTAGTTAGCGTATAAATAATAGTTGTATTGCCATATTTTGTAGGACTTGCTTGACTTATGGCCTGAGAAAGATGCTAACTATGAGGAAAGGCTCAAAAACTTTTATACAGAGCACATGCATGCTGATGCAGAGATACGTTACTGCTTAAAAGGAGTTGGATATTTTGATGTTCGTGACAAGGATGATTGCTGGATCAGGGCTGGTGATCTCATTGTTCTGCCAGCAGGAATCTGCCCCTCTTGACACCAGTAACTATGTTAAGGTAACCTTATGATATGTTAAGGTGATTAATGAATTGAATGTCAATATCAATTGGAGATGATTATCAAAATTCATGATAGTTAGAGGGTTAAAAATTTAATTCAGATCAAACTAATTGAATCGAAATAAAATAAAAAATAATTAAATTTAGTATTTTATAATAAAAAATATATATATATATTAATTTATTTTTTTTATTATATAATAAAAAAATAATTTAATTAAATTTAAAATAGTAATATAATAATAACTAATTATTATAAAAATAAAAATTCTCATAATTAATTTTACATAAAATTATAAAAATATTTTTATAAATTATATATTATATGAAAATTTTTTACCTCATATATCATACTAATTGTCTTCTAATTTTTTAATATTTAGATAGTTTTATCATTAAAAAAAATTTAATAAGAGTTAAATCATAATTAAATTAAATATGTAATAAATATAAGATATATTATAATTATATTATATATTAAAATATGGTAAATAAAATATATTTATATAAAATAAATAAATTAATATATATTAGTTAACAAATATATTAAATAATAATTAAAATAAAATTTCAAATCACAAAAATATATGTATTTATATTTTAAAAGTACATTAAATTTAATGGGTTTAACAATCTGATACTTATAAATATTTAGTTTGAGAAAATATTAACAAAAATTTTTAGAAGACTTTTGAAAACTCTTGAGTTTGAAATTTTTTTGAATGCAAAGATTTATTAAAAAAATTTCAAGAACAAAATGAGGTCTTCAAACTAAAAAAATCAATTTGGTCTGATTATTTCATTGATTTTTTGGTCGATTTTTATGAAGCGTGTAAAAAAAGTTGACCAAACCAACCGTCCAACCAGTTCTCAGTTTTTCTGGTCGAACCGACTGGTTTAAATAACACTGATAATAACCACACTGTGCAGTTCTATAATTTTCCTTTAAGAAAGCGAAATGTACCTTTGTTTTTGTCACTAGGTTATTGGCTTACCAACATGACATATTATTTTTGAACAGTAATAGCAATTATAGAACACTAAAAATTAAATTGATCAATTAATTGGTAATTGAATAACTCATCACATTAATAGAATTCACCAGCCTAGTTAAAGATGTTCTGGTTTAGTTATTTGTTATTTTGGGTAAAGGGTATTGATTAATTACTCTAAATCTGTACAAAGAGATTAACTAATCAAGGCATAAAATACAAGGGAAACAAAAGGGAATCAGAAAAAAAAAATACCTGAGGAACAATGACAATGAAGCCATGAGAAGCATTGTGTTGGATGAGCTGAGAGTATAAAGAGTTTCAAAGAAGGTAACCATGGAGGAAAATTAGAGTTGGAAATTGTCCAGCTTCACAAGGCATGGCAATTAAAAGTGGCTTTGGTGGTGGAAAAGAAACTGAAGAATTTGCAAAAGAGGTCCCTAATTCTACTTTTTTAAGCACTGTGTGTACTTTCCAATCTCAAAAACTTTTGTGGAAGTTGCAGCTGCAGTTGCACAAGAGGAAGACATGGCTATATCGTACTCTATTTCTCTTTGCTTTTCTTTTTCTAAACCACTCTGCTATAAAAGTTTCTTGAACTAGTCAAAAGGACAAGCAAGTTCTTTTAATTTTGTTATCTGGCCCTCTCATGGCCTCATTCTACATTTCAATTTCAAGGACTCTCACTGACTCACTCCACTAGTCTTATTAGCCCATTGGGCTAACAATTGAATGGACCAATTTTTTTTTTTTAATATTTAAATATGAAAAGAGAAATTAATTTTAAATTTATTATACAAAAAATAAATACTTAATATTAAATTATATTTCCGTATGTATTGTAAAATCTACTTATTTGATCACATAAAAGCATATATTATTACATGTAAAATAGTATAAATGTAAATCAATCTAGAGATAAATACATTCATTCATCTCTTATATTCATATTTAATTCTCTTACATAGCAATTTATTATATATAATATCTAAATATTAATTCTAATATTAAATATCAATAATAATTATGAATTTTTTTTATATTATAGAAAGATATATTCTTTTAAATTGTTTACATGGTTATATTGAGGTTGTTTTTTTTTTAATGGAAGTTAAAACAAAAAGTATGAATAATGAATCTTGTCTTTCTTCCATATAAATATTCAGTTGACTATTTATTTATTTCGTTCCTGTACTAAATTAAAGATGTGAGTAACTAAAATTAATTAAACAGTAAGGTGAGAGTAAACATGAAATAATATATATTTCATAGGGCATCAGGCCAACACTGGATGTAGGCAAAATTACTTCAAATCTTCTTTTGAAAATCTCCAAAAATTTTCTTCATCCAAACACATCTAAAACCATCTTAATTATAAATAAAATTAAAAAATTAATTTTGAATAATACGATAATTAAATAAATGATAAGTAAATTAAAAATTAAAAATTAAAAATTAATTAAAAAGCATGAGAGAAGAAGAAAAAAAACATAACACTTGAAATTATAAAAAAAATTAAATTTAAATTTTTTCTATACATTATTTTTTTTTTTTATTGAGTAATTCCAACCCACCTGAATTCTTGGATCATTGAGTCCATCATCTTAATTTTTCCTCCTTAACTTCCGTGCCACTAAATCTTGGCCAACTTTATAGTAAACCCAAAAAAAAAAAAAAAAAACGAGTCAAAAACAAGAAAACAATGTCTGGTGACGACAAAGGAGTTGATATTAAGTCTGGCACTAACAATGGGCAGCGACTCTATCCCACATGCTCGACTCTCCACAGCCATTCTGGGCCTTTATAAGGAAAGTCTACTCAATCCTTCCGTTCAGTTGCTGCCATCCGTTGCCGTTGGTGCCACCGTGATTTTTGTCCATCCCGTCTCCCACTTCGTTCCTGTTATTATTATACTTAACTCTGTTCTGAGTTTTATATCAACTTCAAACTAATGAAGTGCAGGCAACATTCAGATAAATCAAATGTATGGTGAGATTTGAACCTAAGACTGAAGGGTTCCGAAGCCTTAGCCTCAGCTCACTGGACTAAATATTATCGGCAACGTAATTCTTACATCTTACGGGAATAGAAATAACCATTCTTAATTTCATTATATAAGAATGGTTACTTATTTTTGTGGCCTTGCAGACCAAGGTCCCTAAACTGGATTTCAGCTTTCCTGTTAGAATCTATTGAAGAAGACCATATTGATCCATCTACCTCAGCTTGGCAGCTTGCCTATAGAATATTTGTACCTAAAATCACATGGAGTTAAGCCGCTTCCATTAATTTTAATGCTATTCTGTCATTAAAATTAAAAGTTTTCATGAAAAATATTTAAGAAAAATAGAAGTACAAGTGATAGCTTGCTTCCATATTGTTACTAATGAATGGTTAGATTTGATGCAATGGTTTCTCAATTAAATCATTTCTCATACATTTCAAGAATGAAAATACAATAAATATTATCTACAGCTAAAATTGCATGGTCTGAATTAGAGAGTGCTTGTTTCCTTTAATTCCTTACATTCTCTGACATTTAACCATTAAATCCTACTTTTACATTAATAATAATTTAAAAACTTGCACAATCACTTAATCCAAACAAAATCATTGGATAAAGTGGAAAATAACAAATATAGGCAAACATGGCTCCACCCAAACCAATTAAGCACCTTAAAGCAAGGCCCAAGAACAAAATTGAGACCAGAACTAGGTCCACACTATAATATAATATAATACTAAATTAACAAAGCAAAGAGAGAATCAGAGAGTGGCTTTTTAATATCTCATGAATTCAAGTTTCAATCCCCTTTTTGACCACCTCAGTCCAAGATACTCCTTTCATTTCCTGTTCAGTGAAACAAACAACTGCTTTGATCACATGATTTCTGCTTTGCTTGCTTTTGATTCGGAAACACTTTTACTTTTCCAGTTCAAAATCCAAATCAAAGCCCTAAAATATATTTTCCCACTCCCCAACATATAAAAAAAGAGATCACCCCCTAATAATATGGATTTAACTAAAATCTTAGGTTTCCCCCTTTTTAACAAAAGCAACTATAATGTTCACTAGGGCCATGTATAAAACAATTTATATCATAACACCCCCCTATTGATCCCAATTTACCATTCCATTGGTCAAGCTTTTGCCCCCTTTTGTATAAAAAGTTAACTTCTATGCCTATGTCTCTTTTCTTCTGCTATGGCAAGAAGTCTTGAGACACCTTGAGTCCACATATCATATTCCCTCTGGTTCAAGCACTCAAATTCAACAACGCCTCGCAAAATAGTCTTCAATCCGAAATATCGCCGATTTTCACCCCCCTCCAGCAAGTGGCGGCCTGGCCAGGCAGGAATATCTTTAATCACCCCTAACACAACATCTGCAAATTCAAAAAAGATATGAATTTAAAGATTCTCTTTTGATCTTTTAGACTTTAGTGCCATTTTAACTTTCTCAAATCCCCAAATGGAAGGAGACCACACCTTCAATTCTGTTTTCACATTAACAAAGAAAAGACAAAAGCAATTATACATACTCTTTTTCTTTTTTGTTATGGTCCCAGCAACATGTCTGCTCTTCATCTTCAACATAACCTGCACAAAAAGAAGTTTGAAAAGTTGAAGGTGGTTAGGGAAGAACATACAAGACAGAAAGAAAGTAGGATCCATTCATAATTATCAGAACTTTAACTTTTGTCCTGATCTTCTTTCTCATCATCATATTCACATTCATCACAGTCATTATATCCAAATAATTAAAACATGATTTGATATTTCCAAATAATACTGAAGACAATAAGCTTAAGATTAGATGCACATACCTGATTCGTTCTGTTGATGTAAACTGAAACTATTTTCCAATGAAGATCACCTGTGCATTATTCATAAGAAGATAATCAAAATTCTCTTTTTCTTTAACAACTAACCATTCTTTATTCCAAAATGCTCACAAACATAATAGCTCATGCACTTGTTATTAAATATACATCTAATCAATCAATTAATGAACTTCATAATTGACTTGACACATCTCTATTCTCTCTTGCAGACAACAATAGACAACAAAATAAGGAAATTGCAATTTCGCTATATCACATTGAATTCCACGCAAACTGTTTAAAAAAGCCAACGGACAATCATATAACTAGAATGCAGTGAAAATAATTTTTTTTGTCAAAAGATATATTATTACAATACAAGTATTAATTACGAGTGTCAAATACATCTGACAAACATTATAACTACTCAATATGAGTAGAAATCACAAACAACCCATATAGGTGGGCATTGAACTTACTTGGCTAAACGGACATGTTTCTTTTGATTAGTCAAGCATCCACCAACAAAATCTCATAAATGATTATAGAAATGACAAGGAACTTGCAACCTTACCAGAAATTAATTTCTAAAATAAGCTTTTATTCATAGTAATATTTTCCATTTCAACTCATGAGAAATGATCTAACATGGAAAATATGGAAAACAAGTATCAATTGAAATAATTAGAACCATGATTAATTACCTTTGCGGGTGCGCTTGAGGAGCTCACAACCTCTAGCTAGCAATTCTCTACTGCAGATCCCAAGGAAATTCTCTTCAGGCACAAGTTCACCGCTGAAACTGCCATTAGAACTACCATTGCTACCATGTCCACCACCTACACTTAATCCTTTATCCACAGGAATAACTGCTGCTATGTTCCACACCTCCTTCAATGCTCTGGCCTTCAACGTTGCCGCCCCACGTAAAGCTGCAAAATACCCAAATCCAAGTACCACATTAAAAAATAACCTTTCATTATAAATGCACAAACCAGATTTCATAATTCTTTTGGATAATTAGCCATTTGAAATTATTGAGCATTTTAAATTTAACATAACATCTATTTTTATAGTTTTACACTTCTCAAATACAAATTTATAATAATTTTTAAATAATCATCTATCTAAACCGACACTAAATGCAAACTATAATTTCTCATTGTTTTGAGGACCAATTGACATTAAACCAAACAAATAAATAAACATACCAGTCGCTGCAGCAGCAGTTAATGTCATTATATCGCCGGCAGAACGTACATTTACAGCAGAGCTAACAACAGAGGCCAAATGCTCACGCTCTGCCCCCATGGCCTCTGCAGCTTCCACACATTGTGCTGCTACCAATGTCGCAGCAGACGCCACCGCCATGTCTGTTTTCGCCATTTGCTCATCTTTCCCATTTCCAGAAGAAGTTGCGGTGGCGGCAGCGATTGCAGCAACAGCTGCAGCAACGCCAGCAACAGAAATTGCAGCGTGAAGTTGGGCATTATGGGCTCTGGTTTCCTCTTTTTTCTTCTCCCTTCTATCCTTCAACCACCGACCAACAGTCTTACCGCCACCGCCTCCACCAGCCGCAACAGCGGAGCAAGGCGTGGCGTAAGGAGTTCGGGATTGGGTATTAATGTTGTTATTTGGACGGCAATACTGCAAAAAAAAAAGCAGAAAAACAACGCAATTGGTGAATCAAATTAATATCTGATAGTAGATTGGGCATCAGATTTGTTCATTTCTTTCCTTACATCTTGATTCACCATTCAAGAAGAATACAGAAAAAACAGAGGCAACAACAGTAATAATATCAAAGAAAGATGGGCTGAATTGAAACTATCCGAGTTTTGTTGGGAGGATACAAAAGCCATAAATGCCCTGCCTCTCTCTTTTTTTATTTTTAACCAATTCGCCAGAAAAGCAACGTTTTTGACAGAACAAGAGGAACACAACACAACATATATATATATATATATATATATATTGGTTAGTTTCTGTTTTTTTTTTTTCCTCAATTTTCTCTCCCCATGGACTAAAAAAAGCTCGACGTAAAAAAAAAACAAGGTTACATAAGTAATTATGAAATGGACACCAAACAGACAAATATTATCCTCAGAATTTTCGCTAAAAAAATAAAAATAAGGAAAATCAACTAATTTTCTCTCTTTCTTTCTTTCTACCAAAGTAAAGTATATTACAGAAAAAGAAAATAGTATTCTTGGTCATTTTTTTTTTATTAAGAAAAAATAGAGAAAATCAGTGAAAGCGAAATGAAACCAAATATGTAAATTATTAGCTCAAGGGGTGATTAAAGAGAGCATTGGTTGTAGAGAAAGCCTGAGAAATGTTTTCTTTGGGGTATGAATGGGTCACAGTATAGCTCAATAATCGTGCTTTGAAGCCAAAAAGAGAATAAAAACAAACGCATTCGGACATAAAAATAGAATCTTATTGAAATTTATTAAAACCCAACAGTTAATTCCATAAAACTTGCAGCAACATATGTTTGTGTTGTTTTGTTTACCTTGACGTCGTCGATCTCCGAAGGAGAGACGGGGGGGCTATCGGTTAAGGAATCATTAAGAGGGCCACTGCTGTGTGAGAGCCTGCCTGAAGTGCGTGGGGATACCTCCTGCTGCATTAGAAATGATAGTGAGTTTTTTAATGGAGGTTGTGGATTGATGAAAGAGAAACGTTAAAAAAAATGGAAGAAACTAAAGAAACACAAAACCCAAATTAGGAATTAAATAATTATAATAACACTAGTTTTATTTCATCGAAAAAGATAAGTGGTTAGAATATAAATTTTGCAAAATTCACTTCAAGTTTCAATACCACTTTGATTTCTCCAAAAAATTCCATTATCTTAGCTTTACAACACACTTTAAGAGAAACAAACACGAAATGATAGCAAAATTTGTAGAAAATATCCAAAGCCCAACACTCAAAAAAGCCAAAACCACTGTAACATCAACAACCAAATTAAAAAAAGGACAAAACCAGTCAATTATGTTGCGAGAAAAAGAGAAAGAGAGAGAGAACAAAACAAAAACTAAGCAGAAAGTATGCTTTAAGACCAAGAGCCAAAAAATATGAATCCCAAACTTGTTTTTATCCTTAACTCGGTTTTACACTAAACTCACCGACTGTGACATAATTTTATCCATGACCATCTGGGAGGTCTCAGAGGAAGCAAAAGAAAATGGGTTTCCAGAAACGGTAGCACTCTCCTCTAATTCTGCAGCAATGTCTTCTTGTATAACAACACCAGCACTACCACTCATGGTCTTAGAAAGTACCACTTGTGGTGGCGCCAGAGCTTTTGAGACCTCTAAGGCTGAGATACTCCATGAACGAGACAGGAACTCCATGGGTTCACGCGGAGTCTCCGGTGGCCGGAAAAGAGCCAGGTCCGGTCGCCATGGCTCTGTTATGGGTTTATCCATTTTACAGAGAGAGAAGGCGAAGGGGTTATGTGTGTTTTGTTAAGTGGCGTTTTACTAGCAGAGTATGGTTGGGTGGTTGCTTTATAGAAGAGTAGTATGAGACAAAGTGACTGAGATGTCAGCTTTTAAGCACTTTTATTTTATTTTTTTATTATCAGTTCAAAAAATAAAAATATCATACATAATGATAAAAAGAAGAAAATAAATATATATTATATATTTATGATATCATAAATAACAAGCTATGCACAACATTAATCAACAAACCAATTTCCATAAATTATTATATATATGAAGGTAAATACTATAAATTATGTTTTAGAAAAAAGTTAAAAAATTTTATGGTTTTTAAAATATTTGGATAAAAAAGAAAAATTAGATTATTTTTAGTATTTAACGTAAATTTTAAAAGCTGGGGGCGGAATTTTATGATTAACGCTCGTTTTTAATAAAATTGATTATTTTAATGAAACGCTAATTTTTATCCAAATACTCATAGTATGCAAATTAATCTAAAATCTATATTGTTAATTTGATTTCTAAATTAATATAATATTATTTTTGCTTATTTGGTTTCTATTAGATAAAAAATTAATTTTTCTTATTTTTTTATTTTAAGCATAAAAGAGAAAAAAATAAAATATGAACCTATTATTTAAATTACATTCACTTATTGTTGATATATATTTAGATGTGTAATATTCTTCTAAACAATGTTGAATTAAACAATGGATGATAATCTCTTAATCTTTTTTAAAATATAAATTTAGCAATTAAGTATTTAATTTATTGTGATATAATAAAATAAATATTTTATTTTTTCATTTAAAAATAAAAATAATTTCAATAACCACTAACATATTTATTAATTGTTATATTGAAAATCTTTATAGATTCATATTCATATAAACTAGTTTTCAGGCAATAATAATAATAATAATAAGCAGGTGAAGTGAAATTTGTTGACAAGGAAAATAATTGATTGGTGTGATTCACAATTATATACTACCTTTCTTTTTCTTTCTTTTTTTTTTTATTTTATAAATTCATCCATTTTTATTTTTATTTTTATTTTTAATTTTTAATTTTTAAATTAATATTTATTTATTTTTTTATTTTATTCTTATACTATTTAATTAAAATATAATAATTTAATTTAAAATAAGATTAAAAATATAAAATTAAATAAATTATTTTGAATCTAGTTAATAAGTGTAAAATTTTAAACGATAAAAAAAAAAAAAAAATATATCACGTTAGTACATAAATCGTTTTCACATTTTATTGAAATTATAATTATTTATATTTTGTATTATAATAATCATTAATTAAATATAATATTTTATTAATTATGATAGAGTTAAAAGAAATTATGTAGAAATATAATAAATGATATAAAAATTAATATAATATTTAGATCTCATTATTATATATGAGTTTAGTCATTTATTGGATTGAGATTTTTAATTGACTTTACATCTTAATTTTTTATATGATTTCATATTTTATTATACTTATAGTTGTATGTTAACAAAATTTGATACATGTGTAGATTTGAATCTGTTTAATTTTCTTGATAATTAATAATATGATAAATATTTGAATCTTATATAGATAAATTTAAATATTGAATAAAATATAAAATTTCTTATATGATATTGAGTAAAATATACAATTTCTCATATGAGATTAGAATTAACTGTGTTGTTAAAATTTTTATACTGTTTCATATTTTATTATTGTTGTAGTCATATGTGTTAACGTGGTCTAATACATATGGGAATCTAAATTTATCCTATCCTTAACCTATTTACGTTAATTGCCATTTAATAACTTAATATGTCTCAAAAGGTTGAGTTAAAATTAAAAATCCACATAAAAATATAATAAATAATATAATATTTAAATCTCATTAGATTCTTCACAAATTAAATGACACCTACGATGATTTGATTAGTCTACTTACAGTATAAAGCTCACCAAGTGAAGTTTGTCTACTGTTTGACTGTATCATCAATTCTGAAATTGAAACTGACTATATTTAATATTTAAGGTTAAAATTATTAGTTTCATATAATTAGAATTTATATAAAATAATATTCTTATTTATTATTTTACAATTTCCTGCATTTATATATATTAACTTAGTAAAAAAATATTCCAAAAAAGTAGTAAAAATGCAAAATGAGGAGAAATAGATAGTAAAACCAAACGGTAAAAAATTGCTGGGCTCGCCGGAAGATGCGTGTAGAGTACATTCTGGTATTGGCTCTCTGGTCTCAGAGCGACAGTTTTCGCGCTGTGATTGGAAAATAAATCGGTAAATTATCAACTCTACGACTAAACTGCGGCATTGCAACTTCGCGGGGCATCGGCGGTTTGACTCTCAAGTCTCACCATCTAAATTGATTGACTAATGACTTTACAGTTTGACCTTCCTTCCTTGTCGTTGGTAAGAGACGGCGGAGACCACCCTGAGGCCTCAGCCCTGACCCTGTTGTCGCTGACCCAACCCTCTCTCTTCTGGTTTCTTCCATAATACTAAATAAATTGTTTTATTCTTAGACTTCTTATTTCCTTTTTTTTTTTTATTCCACGGTGTTGATCAGTATTGGTAATTTAATTATTTAGCAAAAAGTATATGAAATGATGTAATTTAAAAAAATAATATTTTTTATTAATATATCAAAAATTTTTAAAGAGAAGATAAAATATTCATCAATTTTAACTCTTAATCTATTATGCTACTACGTAAACACTTGATTTATGAGATATTAACTCAGTAGCTTTCATAATATTATTATATAAATTTGTTAGATTCAATTCTTACAATATGTTATTAACAACTATTCGTTTCGTTTTAAAATAAATATTTTAATTTTATTTTTGATATATCTCAATTTAATTATTATATTTTATAATTTAAATTATATTTTATTTTAATATTTTAATAATATTCTCATATATTTGATTTTATATAATTAATATAAATTTAAAAAAAATAAAAATATTTATTATATTTTAAAAAATAAAAAAATAATTGTATTTAATTAAAAAAAATATATTAAGAAAATAAAAGAGATGGTTGTACTTAATTAAGAAAGAATAAAAATTAAAATAATTCAAAAAATTATTAATAATTTTACAATTTATAACTAAAACATTTATTTTAAAATAAAAAAAAGTATTAATTAATAATTGTGATTGATGATAACAATTAATAATTAATAAGTTAAATTAGAATTGTTCATTGGTCGGATCGAATCATATTTTTCTCTAATTCGACTTCTCAATTAGAATTGAATTCTTAATTGAAATATGATCCATTCTAATTCAAAAAAAATCTAATTGGACTGAGTTAGATAGAAAAAAGTTTTCATCTGTATAATCTCATTTAATTTGAAAAATTTAACTTCATAAATTTAAACTAATTATAAACTGAAATACTCGAATCAAGTTTGAATTCCTATACAACCCTTAGTCAAACCATAAACTATAAAAAAGTTTAATTTGTAAGCTATTTTCATCCATTGGATTGACTTCAACTACTCATCCATTATCCAAACGAAGTCAACATCTACATTACATCATATTAGAAACTATGTATATAATTAAATTTTTTTGATAAATGTGGAATTTTTGTCAAGTTAAATGACACTCGTTTGGGATCAACTATCTCCTTTATGGGAAAATTAGAGAGGAATGGCACCCACATTTATTTAGTATCTGAAAATTGTTACAAATAAAGAAAGTTTTAAAAGTTTTTAGAGGCGAGTTTGGGAAGCACACAGTTATCTACATATAGAAACATCTTCAATAATCAATGCGATAACATGTTGATAAAAGCAAGTCAGTCCAAATTATCCATCCATTCACCCATACTTCAATGTATGGTGGTGCCTTAAAATAATAATAAAAAAAAGAGATGGTGGGAAATAGAGGTTGCAGGGACGTGAAATGGAGCAGTGAACTGTATCCATTCTGGAGAATTTAATGGAAGTGTATCTTCCATGGACGCTACTGACTAGTGACCTCAATCATTGCCAAGCACAGAACTTTCACATGGTTTTAATATTTTAAATGCTATAATTAGTAGATTGTAGAGACTAATTGTGAAAATTAGCGATAATTTTCTTTCAACTTCATTTGAAAATTCAAAATTAAAAAAAAATTAAAAATTTCAAGGTCTTCAAAAGTAAAATGTGCCTGTGGTTCAGCTGCCACTGGTGACTGTAAATCACGAATCGAGAGAGATTGCTGTATATTTTTATACATTAATTTTTACGTGTCTCATTTTAATTATCTGAAAATTTTAATAAAATTTTTAAAAAATTATATTTTGATAGTATTTAATGTAATGAATTTATTGATATATTTTTTATACTAAATAAAAATTATTTGGACAGCTAAAAATATATTAAAAATTTTATATATCATATTTAACGGTATAAATTTAACGTATTTGTAATATATTTTTAGCTGTCTAAATAAATTTTGTTTAGCATAAAACATATATCAATAGATTCATTACATCAAATACTATCAAAATATAATTTTTTAAAAAATTTATAAATTTTTTTAAATAGTTAAAATAAAGCACATAAGAGATTGTTGTATAAAAATACACAGCAGCCCCTTAACCCGGACATCACACATGCAATATCCCAAAGTAGGCGTATGCAATAAATTGATGTAGTGATCCAAATTGAAACATAATATTATAAGTGGTTATGGAGGTACCCAAACGGCCTATTGCAGCCACATATAGGCCGTGCAATGCAATTCTCTTCAATGCTTGCAAATTAATTCATTGCAGCCATTTCATTTATTTCTCTACATATTTGAAAAAAATGAAATTATTATCTGCTGACTCAGTGACTACCAAAATAATTTTTCCAACATTTTATTCTTTTTTAATATAAGAGTGCATTTCATTAAATTCAGAAAAGATGAAAGATAAGAAACTGGAGAACTGAAAATTAGAGAATTAAAAAAAAAAAGTTAACATTTAATTATGATATAACTTAAAATAAAATAAAATTATGTGAGTATTTAATAAAAAATTTTATTGCAGCTGTTAATTTTTTTTTATTTTCAATAGTTATATTATATTTATTTAGTTATTAACGGTTAGATAATTAAATAATAATAATTTAGAAAAATTATAACTTAAATTTTTTTAAAAAAATTATTACTTATTAAAATAAAAAGAATAAATTATAATTTTAAAAAATAATATTTAAATAAAAAATTAAATATTAATATTTATTTTTAATAATTATTAAATATATTAATAATTAATAATTAATAATAAATTTATTAAATATTTATAACAATCAATTATTAATTATTAATTAATAAATAATAACTAATTATTATTATGAATAATTAAATTAAAACGGATATATCTTAACAAACTAAGATACAAACTAAGGTCGAGAGTCAATTCTCGAGTTAACTTCACTGTACTCAGACAATCAATTGCATTCTTCCGGTGAGGTGGGATACAAAAAGGACCCCACTATAGTGCATGTAACTAGCAGATAAAGAATCATCATCAACCTCACATTCCTGCAAATTTTTCACATCCCAATAAGAAAAAAAAAAAACAATCAGGCCCACAGAAACATAAAAAATTGAATAGACGAGTGAAACGTAGGACATGCAAGAATAATGGAGGAGCAACTGCAGGTGAACCAAATGTGATTTGTGTTCGTAGATGAAGCAAAAGCCTCAGGCCTTTGGCTTTTTCTGACACAGACAAACCAACAATTTTTTAGAAGAGAGATCCCTGACACTTCTTAAGCACTGATTCTATACTCCTTATCGTGTACGGATATATAAATAATTTGTTACTGCCTGCTGCTATCTTGCGCGTGGTGGCATGCCTAGCTACGTCATCATCTCCCTCCTTTTTCTTCTTCTCTTCTCTATTGAGTCCAAAAATTCAAAGTTAATTAAAACCCACATCAGCCTTTTCTCTTTTTCTTTTTTTCTTCCTTTTTTTTTTTTTTTTTTTTTTTTTTTTTTTTTTAATTATCTTCCTCAAAGATATTATGCAATCTAATTATTCAAATTAAAATTTTATAAAAAAAAATCGATTTAAAATAAATATTAATTTACTACTTGTGAAAAACTTAATTAAAATATTTCAAATCCTGTTTTAATTTATTATTAAACAATAAAAAAATTAATTAACTTAAAAATTTAATAATTTCCTAGAAATCTGATTTAAAAACTTTGGATTGAATTGTGAAACACCCACTAAATTTTTTCTTTATTTTTTGTGAATTAAACAATAATAAATTACTCAAATTTGTGCTATCTTTTTTTTTTTTAAAATTTATTTTTTATTTTTAAAATTTATCCTATCAAGTATCATAAATGTGAATTATTCTTCTTTATTCTAATTAAGATAATAAGAAAGTTGAAAATTGTATTATTTTTATTTTCTAAAATTTTAAAGATTTTTGTGAATATATATGAATCAATTTTTATTATTTTAGTCTATTAAATTAGATAAACTTAGTTAAACATAATAAATTACATAAATAGACAAAAGCATGGAAAAGTGAATTCAAAATGTTTTAACTTTGTTTCAACGAAATTCCCACACTTTGTTGGGTTACCTTACGGTTAAAAAATTGTATAAATAACAATAAATGTTGAAACTTTGTTCAGACTCTTGCAAGTTTATGGATGTTCGTGTCATCTAAAATCATCATTTCTTTCACTTGGAAGAGATACATTTATACTATTATATTTTAACTATAAAAAATTATAACTATTTGTTTTTCTTAGTAACCATGTTACTCTAGCTATTAGTGCCTCCAATTCTTCAATCTGAACTTCAACTTGAGATTGCTGCAAATTTAAAATTTATTTTATTCTTCTGCCAAAAAATTTTTAAAATATATTATTATTATGCAGCGATGTTGATGAATTTTGTTCAATTAGCCATGTTCATACACTGTATTCAAAAGCATGTGATTATTTATACAAGTGCTTATAAATTAATTACTTTGAAATTTCCAATGAAATATCCTCGTATTTACTCCTTCCATGCCTTTTTATCTTTTTTTTTAAAGAAAAAAAAATTTGTAGCACAATTAAACCAATATTTAAATAATTCAATTGAAACTAATGATGGAAATAATAAAAAATATAAAATTTAAACGGATGAAAAAAAATTTGTAGCAGAATAATTCAATTGAAACTATTGATAATAATAATAATCTTCAATAACTTATTAACACTTTTTCATATGCATTTACATCTCATTTTCCTTATTGAACCATTCAAGGATCCTATTCAATTCAGCTATCAAGCACCACTCTTTTAAAAATTTATTTTATTTTTATTTATGTGTCGTTTTCAAAAAAAATTGAGAAAACACTAATTTTTTTTTTTAATTTTACTCTTATTTTTTGTTTTATATATTAAATATTCAATAACTTAACACATTTTTTTTACAAAGGATAATTTAATCATATGTAGTTAATATTATTTTAAAAAAATATAAATAAATATTTCGTGATTTCGTATTTTTAGCATTTGAGATATGTGGAATTTTTCGTAATAATTTAGGATTTATAGTTTTCACCGTTAAACATTTTAGTAATATTATGTTTAACAACGTTAAAATTATTAATGTATTGTTCATATAGCGCCATATCATTATTGACGTATCATTAAAATATTTTACAAGTTTTGAATATTAAAAATGTGAAATTACATGATATTTATCTGTATTTTTTTTACTATTATAATTCAAATTATTTAATATTTTTCTTGATTATTGTTTAATTACTTGAAAAAAGAATGAGGGGTAGAACGTAAGATTTTCATTTGTAAATCATAGGTCTCTTGGCCGGCATAAAAAATTATTATGCTAGCAAATTTTATGGGAGTGTAAAGGGCTTTATATATATTTATATAAATCAATAAAAAAGTTTAGTATAATAGTGGATAGAAATTTGAAACTTTGACTTTCAGATGATATTTGATCCAAAGAAAATTATTTCTTTATCATAAATAAATGAAATATTTAGAAAATATTTTGATATATTAATGTTGTAGGGCTATAATATGTATATATTTCTTTCATTGAATGAGGGTGACGTAATTAATTTGAAGTGCAAGTTGCAAAGTGTATATAGACTTCGAAAGAATTAAATACTGAGGAAGAGAAACGAAAGGATGCCTATAAGCTGTAAGCTGCTATCATGAATATAAGTTCTGATATTCTAATTGCTACATACATCAATGGTTCTTAATTGTGATGTTGATGATTGGATGCTTCATCGTTTAATCAATCAACATTCAACACCTATAATCTTATCCATTCAATGAAATTATTATTTTCTTTTTTCAATTAACAAATTAATATGGCTCCCCAATTAAAATTAAAATATTATTATGAATGCTTGAGATAAGGAAATTTAATTTGTTATGATCTCAACTTCAATGAAAAAAATCTTAATTAAAATTGATTATGCCGTATAAACAGTAATATTAGATTCAGATAGATTATAAAATTGGTGAAAATACATAATTAAAATATTAAAAATTTAATCGAGATCAAATCGATTAATTCGAAATAAAATTGAAAATAATTAAATTTAATATTATATAAGAAAAAACATACATTAATTTGATTTTTTTTCTATTATACAATAGAAAAATAATTTGATTAAATTTAAAATAATAATAAAAATAAAAATTATCATAATTAATATTACATAAAATTATAAAAAATATTTTTTATCATATATTATTATATACAAAATTCAACTCATGTATCATACTAATTATCCTCTAATTTTTTAATATTTATATAATTTTACTATTAAAAAAAATATAACAAGAGCTAAATCATAATTAAATTAAATATGTAATAAATATAAGATATATTATAATTATATTACATATTAAAAATATGATAAATAAAAATATATTTATATAAAATAAATAAAATAATATACATTAATTAACAAGTATATTAAATAATAATTAAAATAAAATTTCAAAATACAAAAATATATATATTTATATCTTAAGATAAATTAAATTTAATGGGTTTAATTATTTTAAAAAGTTAATAGTATAATTTATTAATTAATTAAATTATTTAATAATTATAAATATTAAATTTGAAATAATATTAACAAAATTTGCCTTTAATTTAGTGGAAAAAACCTTTAAAAACTTTTGAAAAATTTTGGATTTGAATTTTTGTGAGCGCAAAGATTTATTAAACAAATTTGAAAAACAAAGCAACAACGTTTTGATAAAAAATTAAAAAAAATAAAAAAGTTAACTCATTTGATTCGAAAAAAAATTTGATTCAGTCGATTTTTCGGTTAATTGGCTAGATTATTAATTTTTTAACCATTTTTTATGAGACGAATAAAAAAAATAGACTTAATTGGCCGCTTAATTGATTTTTAATTTTTTCAATTGAACCGACTAGTTTGATCGGTTTTAATGACACTGAGTATAACCTTTTTTCTTAATTATTATTAATTTTTTTCCTTTGATAAGTTCCTTTCTAAAGGTCATGTGTAAATTGATAGCACACCCGAAAAATATTGAACCTGGTCCATGTCCTATGGATGTGCCCTTAGCTGGTGACCCTTATATTAAATGAGGGTGGCCATCTATATATTTTCTTTCTCTATAAATTGAGTTCTTTCATGCCCTTCATTTTCATCATTAAATTGTCCTCTTGGCGTCTAAGTTCATATGAATAGTAAAAAATTTGACCCCAGTGGAAGTGATAGGAAAACTAGGAACGAAGGTTTTTTTTTTCCCGACTCTTTTATTTTAAGAATGTTAATTTTAAAAAGAATAATTTATTATTTTGGTTCTATCTTTAAATCAAAATTATTAGTGAATTTTTTACTTTTTAAAAACAAATTAAGATGTTATTAATGTTTTATATCATAAATTATTTAATATTTTCATTTAAATTTTTAGATTTTTTTATATAATTAACTGAAAAAAAGATAAATAATGATAAAAATTAAAATACTCTTAATTTTTCAAAATTACACAAAATTTATGGTTTAAGTAGAGTCTTCGACTACAGTCTCATCCTCATGGATGGAATTCATGGGCATTGGCTGTGGTTCTTCAATTGGGATTTGAGTGTCAAACCTTGAAACAATATTAACAGTGTTAGCATAATTAGCATAATCAATAAGATTTGTCTTATTGTATGGGTCATTTGACCCTATAATATAGTATATGAAAACTATATATTCTTTCCTAAATTAAGCCCTTGTTTGTGTATAAAAACAACTCAATTTTTTATAAAGGGCAAAATATCTAATACACGAAATTATGTTTTCTTCCAAAATTAATATGGATCAGAACTTTTACTTTGAATATTTATTATTTTTCTCCTTGATTCTTTGTGTTTCCGAGTTTGCAATTTTTTTCCTAATTTTGTCCATTTGTTTTTCTCTTTATAAAAAAAAAAAAAAAAAAAAGTCTTTATCAAAGTTTCTTTTTTTTTTCTGAATTTTTTAATAGCATCACCACTTCTTTTTAAATATTTTAAGAACAATGAAATCGAAATTAGTAGGGAGAACATCAATTTTAATTTTAATTTTAATTTTTTATATGTATAAGACAATCATGATATGATCTATTTCTCTAAAAATTATATGATGTAATCATAATTTTAATTAGAATTTATAGTTAAAATGATAATTTAATTAAATTAAGATATGTGACATAATTTTTAAAAAATTAAAAAACTTTAATTTTTCAATATTAGAGAAAAATAATATTTTTTTTTAAATTAACTGATTTATAAAAAAAATTACATTATATATATTTATTTAACGAGTTTATCATTCAAATTATGAATCTTAATTAAAATTAAGATTATTTCATATAAATTTTCTTATTTCCCACCCAGCACAGTCACATTAACTTTGCCACATCGCACTATCGATCAGCCACATTAGCACTACCACATCATAAATTTTTTTCATCAGGTGCTCTGCCTTAATTTTGACATTCTCAATTCATTTTTAGACTCTATTTCTATAAAAAAATGTCTGGTAATTATTCTAATATGGACATAACTGAGATTTCACGGCCTATTGCTACTATTCTTGATGGTTTTTTTTTTTTTTTTGAGAGAGATAGAGAGAGGAAAGAAGGAACAAACAGAAAGAGAAGGGAAACGGTGGGAGGAGAAATGTCCAGTGTTTTGTCTTTATAGATATGAGAGAGATGAAAAAAATGAATGTTTAATTTTAAATTTATTTTATTAAGGAGAAAAATATTTTCATTAAAATTCATAGAAAAGTGCAAACATTTAAACAATGGATTAAATAGTTGATGTAATTAAATAATGACGACATCTTAATTTATTTTTTAAAATTAAGAATTTTAACTTAACAATAAGAACGAAAAAATAATTTATCAATTACCCTTTTCCAAATTACATGAACACAAATCACTATAACATTCACCCTTTTTTCTTTTTATTTCTCTGATGTTTAAAGTAATTATATACTCTTAATTAACTATTGGAAAAATATAAATAAATTATTATTTTATAAAAAAAGAAATTATTAAGATTTTAATGTACTAAATAATTAGAGATAAAGGAAGAAAAAAATATCTTCTCAATTTTTAAAATAACATATAAATTAAAATAAAATAAAATATTTAAATTGACTGATGAAAAGAAACAAAGAATATGTAATACTAGTTTTTATTAAGAATATTTATTTAAAAACTTTATTAATAATATTAAATTTTAAATTTAACATTTAAAATAATATACGTGAAAATTACAAATTTAACATAATAATTACTTTTAAGAACTCATGAAAGAGACATTAAAAAAAATGAATTGTAAATGTTACTATTGGGATATTTTTTAATTGCCCATGTCTAAAGACCTTTTGATAAATTATTAAATTGTTTTAATGGATAATAAAGTCACGTAACGTTTTAAACTTAATATATTTAATGTATTAATAAAATAACAAAATTAAATTTGAATAATTATGTGAACGTGACCAATACATAGAATCAACATGCATATAAAAGGAAAGAAATAGAATCATTAGAAGTAGATAATCAATTATAGATAATATAAATAGTAAGAGCAAGGCTTAATTAAACATTATTAGAATGAATAATTAAGGAAGCATCTCTAACATTTTAGCCAAAGCAAACCATATAGTTAATAATTCACATGGCCCCCCAACTTGCAAAATAATAATAAGGCAAATTGTCCTATATATATATTTGGTCTCTTGGCTCACATCAAAACGGCCAAAGTGAAATATAGAAAGGGATTGTTCCCTTGTTTTTATTCTCTTCAAGCCATTGATAGGTTTTATGATTGGGAGGCTGGGAGCCATACACACATATACACATATTTATATATATCATATGATCCTTTATAAAATTAAGCTTCACAAATCAGGAAGCAATAGTTTTTTATTAATTTCTCTATCTTTTTTAATTAATAATCAGGAGACCAGAGCACTAGGCATTATGGCTGTGATAAGAAAGGAAATTAAAGTTTGGGTGAGTTGGTTTGGTGGGTAGGGCAGATGTATCTCATTATCATCATTAAACTTTGATACTATGTGTTCCCTTTGTAACCCTAAGGTGCCCCCTAGGGTTACTAACTTACTATATGCAAACAATCACCCTTTAGCCATTATTCTGCTAGTTAACTTGTTAGATTACTTTGTTGGTTAAAAAGTAAGTGTTTAATTCACCCTTTAAGTAGTAAACGACTAAAAGAAAAATCACTTGAAAAATTACACTTTAACTCTTAACTAAAATGACTTCGTTATTTCTTCTTTATCTCAATTCACACAATAATAATAATTATGATAAAATAAGAAAATAATTAATCTAATTAAAGATTAGGATCATCTTAGGTAGGAACCTTAATTTCAATATCATCTCCCAAATTATTCTGCAAAGTTATCATGCTAACACTCGTGCAAACATTTTATATTTAGAAAAAATATATTAAATTAAAGTCTTATTTAAATTATCAAATTAATTGTTGGCTACTATAAGTGTGGCATCGTTTACCAACAAAATGGTTAATGATAAATGAAATACATCGTTTACCGATCCACTAAATTTTCTGATCATATAGTTTAAAATTTGGAATACATCATCAACTAGCATGCCAGCTCTAGGATCTAGTAGAGTGATATGAACCATTGAATTTGGGTCTAATAAAAACTATATGTTTATAGTTTTTTTGACGGCTGACTGTCTCTAATTATTTTTAGTAGTTGTTTGATAATTTAATTGTTAAATTGAATTTTTATTGATAAATAATGAGTTTTGTTGATAACGAATATTGTTGAAATAAGCTAGTAGTAATAGCTTAAAAAAAAAAATTAATTTAAAAATCTAAAATTCATTAATAATGTCATTGTCAAATATTAAAAAAAAAAACTAAAACTCAATCTTTTATTAAATCCTCAAGCTGAGGATCTTAACATCCACTTTGATGAAAAAAAAAAAAAAAACTCAACTCTCTAATAAGATCCTCCCCAGATATTCACTATATATAAATATCTTAGGAGTATGTTTAAAAAGTCTAAAATTAAAATTTTTAATTTTAATATTTAACAATTATTTATAATTAAAATAAAAATTATAACTATAATTTTATAAAATTATAATATAACTAAAAAATTAATTTCACAATTTTATTATCAATCCATAAGAATTACAATTCTATAATCACAACTACAATTCTCTTTCTCACCGCCACCTCCAATCTCATCATTGGCGACGGTGATCCTCCATCGGTGACGGTGATCCTTCCTCATCGGCAACGGTGATTCACCACCTATGATGATAGTGGCTCGTCTAACGATCATCGCCCGTGACGATAACTTGCTAGACCTTCATTGTCGGTGACGATGATTCGCTGAATTGTTATTGTCGATGATTCACCACTATCCCCATCACCACCGTCGATAGTCTATCGTCATTTTCAATTTCATTATTATTTTCATCGTCATTAATTTTTTATTTAATTTTAATTTTTTTTATGTGAAATTAAAATTAAAATTATAATTTTAATAATATTTTAATTTTAATTTTAATTGCTTGTCACCAAATGCATGATTTTAAATTTAAAACAAGTGGAATCTTTGATTATATGAACAATAAGGCCACCATGGATTATCTCTCCAACTATATATCCCATTAATTCTCAAAATGTTCATAATTATGATAAGGTTTAAAATGACAATTGAGATGACAGCTCATTTGCGCCCTCAGTTGAGCACTACAGTCTTTAATCTTCATGTTGCTATATTCAAACTACTATGATATCATCTCTCTTTTTTTTTTTTTTTGGCCTATAAGTGGTTCCAACATTGAGTACTCATTCATTCATTACAACACAAAAACTCAGTTTCTGAACCAATTTGATAAGTTTGAAAAACCAATCAATAAATTAATAAATAAAATATAATATTTCCCTTGCTATCATTAATCACATCTGATACTTGATCCTCCCTGTTGCTAGTCCATGCGTATCTGCTAGAAATTGATTGCTTTCTTGTCCATATGATCTCTACAAATTATCTTAAATTGAATATGTGATAGTTGCTGTTGATTTTTCACGGTTGTCCATAACTTAATAGCAATAAGCAACTATTAATACTTAAGCCCATTTGAATTAGTTATTTGCTGCTATTCATAGTTATTAATTAGTATATGATAATTGTTAATTATAATTATTATATTGTAGCTAATTATAAGTATATAATAAAATTATTATTAGTTGTTAATTGTTAATATATTTAATGATTATTAAAAATAAATATTAATAATTATTTTTTTATTTAAATATTATTTAAAAAAAATAATTTAATTTTTTATTTAAATAATTATAAATATTTTTAAAAAATTTCAAATTAAAATTTTTATAAATATAAATTACTTATTTACTTAATAATTAACAATTATAATTAATAAAATGAGTTTAATATTGTTATTAAAAATAAAAAAATTAATAACTATATTAAATTATTTCACCAAACACTCACTTACACATTTATTATAATAAATATATTAATGAGTATGACTGCATGATTATATAATTTTAAATATTAAGAAATTAAAAAATCCATGAAATTTCTTAAAAGCGATGAGCTTACCTATTTAAATTTTAATTGGCATCTAATTAAATTATAGAAAATCTGAAAAAGAAAAGGAACAAAAACAGTTCTTTCCCACAGCGCCGCAACAAATAGCCACAGCGCCGCAACAAATAAACAGTCTTAATTTCAAATAATTCCTGAATCCTGAAAATGAGTAAGCTTATCTATTATTTTAAAAATGAATATTTAAATTTAAATCTCATTAATAAAATTAATTAAAAATACTAATTATTATACGTTTCACTAATGATTATACTTGAGCATTACAAATAAAAGAGAAGCAAAGAAAATGCTGTCTTATATATTTATATACATTTTTTTTCTTAACAGCAAAAAAAAAGTGATTTTTAAATTTGTTAATCATTAATTAGAGATTAATATTCTTATTTTGAATATTTTTATAGAATATATTAATCATTTAAATATTATGAAGATACATGAATTCTTTTTGAATTTATAGTTATAATAATAATTAATATAATTAAATTAAATTAATATTTAAATATTATGCATAAATAACGAATTATTAATTCAATGAATCAAATATCAATTAGGGTTATATATTTTATTTTTTATTATTTATTAATTATATATATTTTTTTTAAAATATATTCACAGTTAATATTTTTATTTTATAAATAATATAACATAAAAGATGAATATAAAATAAAAAATAAAAAATAAAATGCGACTATCTACTGCGAATGATTATTGTATATTTACTGATTATGTATAGCACTATCCACTCTTATAGGCTGCTTAAACGGCATTATATGCTTGCAATTAAGACAATATTAAAAAAGATTTTGGAGTTAATAATATAGAAATTAATTAGCAGTAATTAAAAATAGAACTGTGGTTAGCACCGACAGAGATAGTAAATGTGTAATAGACTTATTAGTTTGGTGATAGACAGCATCTCTCACTGTCACATTAATGGGCTAAAAACATGGGACTTGCAATGCTAGTTTTGTAGATGTAGCCCCAATTTCCCATGACTTCAAAATGCTACTAATTCATACAATGGCAAATTTGGAAACACAAGTGAGAAAAAAACAATTTAAGAGAGCAACTGTTAATGGACCAAAGTACTTTATGGCACCAATTGATTTTATGATTAAGACCATGATTAAAATATTGAGAGATACATGTTGGATTTTTAGGTTTATTGAATTTTATTTATAATTTATTTTTTATTTATGCTGAATTTGAATTTAATTTATATTATTTAATATAATACATATATATTTAATAATTTAATTTATAATATATTTAATAATTTAATTTATTATTCATATTTGATTTGAATTTGATTAATGTAATTTAGGGGATGTTGTGATTTTAATTAAGAAAATAAAAAAGTAGACAAAGGTCAAATCCGTCAAGCTATATGGCTACAGAAGTAATGCCCCAAATGGTGGGCCGTACGCCGCCGAAGTAGAGGCGCCGTACCAAAATGAGTTTATGAGTGGAAAACTGAGCGTATGTACTGAAGGGAAATTTACAGGATGGGACATTTTAGGGTTTTTGATTATCTTTTTAGGGCATTTTTTTTTTAGGGCAGAAGCTTTTTAAGGAGAGTTTTGATTAGGGATTGATTGGTGGACGTGTGTGAGTGACTTGTAGCAGAGAGTAATTAGTATTATTGGCAGACTGTAGCTCGTAGGTTTTTTCCAGAGAGTAATTAGTGTTATTGGCACTGTAGCTCGTAGGTTTTTTCCCTTTCTGTTTAGCTGGATCCATTATTTCAAAAAAGGTTTAGCATAATCCAACCGAAAGGGTTTTGGATGAAAAACAAGAACTTGGGTCTTTTACATTAAATTTTCTTGGGCTTAGGCCTCTTTTTTTATATTGTCTAGTCCTTACAATTTATGGGCTCTAACAGCTTGCTTGGTTGGGAGGAAATATAGGTAGAAGGATGGATTTCAAAGAAAGGACTTGATCCTTTTGTTTGGTTGGAAACAAATGCATAGGATGGAAAAACCCAGTCGAGTGTATAAAATTTCAATACTCAATTAGACCAGTAAAAATCAAATTAAATTCAGAGTATTCTAATGACAAAATTAGAGCATTTTAATGACAAAACCAAGTAGCTCACTAATAATTTTACCCATTTACATCCCTCCTAATTTTCCATCATCTCAACCATAGTATTAAAGTTGAGTATTGCGGCCTTGCATTTAGATGATTAATCCACATAATGGTTTGTTAATAATAGTCTACAATACAAGCCGTTTAATTTGAAGAAATTATGCGCAGTAAAATTTTGTAATGTTGTGGATCTAAATTTCCAATCCTACTGGTTTGAGAAACGAAAATGAAAACCCAGAATATTAATATGTTTAATTTGCATTGGCATAGAAATTACGGTTCCATTTGCATTGGCCTACAAGTTACGACTCCAATAGATATGAATAGAGAAACATAGCTAATAAATAATACTACATTGCTACCATGTTCTATATACATCTCTATAACACCTCATCAACGTGTACAGACTGCTCCACTAATCCTCATCATGCATTCTAACTTGTTCATATAATTGGGAAATTTACATACAAAGAAATGTAATAATTTAACTAATCAGGCATCAAACACAGAACCAGAACAAGATGATCCTAGAAGAATATATATATGATCTAACAGGAATGTGGCACCCCAATTCTATTTCCACTGAATCACGGCCAGAGATAGGATAGAGACCATCAACGAATAGAGACCAATTTGTTGACTCGAAGTAGCTGCAAAAGAAAGATGCATGTTAAATATAGAAGCACTAGTCTTTTAAACAGAGACAAATTGTCTTTATTTGTTACTGATCTTTAGACAAACAACCTAAACCACAAAAGATTATGAAAAAAACACATTTTTAATAGATCAATTCTCTATTTCTAACTCTTCAAAGAAACTTCAGAATCAGACAATAAAATTCTTCTGAAGTAGACAAAACAATGCAAAGCAAAGCATTCAATTCTATCATATAGTAGAACTAGAAATGTCCAAAAAGAAGATAGGCCATTTCCTTGGTAGACAGACAGACTCTGCAATCTGCATATAATCATATTTCACCTATTAATATTTAGCATTTGGTCTTGCATGAACGATATGAATATTCTTATGGAATTCTATAGTTAAACAAGTGCCATTAAGAAATTGGTGGGATGTGAATATACTATGGCAAACTGTTGCTTGTAATCCGCAAAGGATGTCAGAAATTTTATCCGTAAGTATATATCATGAAACCAATTCTAATTTGATAGAATGTTGTTTATACTTTAAACATTTATCGCAACAGGAAAAAGATAAAAGGAAAGCTGCAGGATACCTTGATTCTGACTATTCTCAGTTAATACGGGTGCTGGAGAAACTGATTTATTTGATGTTAAAATACCAAGGTTTGAGCAGTCCATTCCAATTGAACCTTTTAAACCAAGCATTAAAAACCTATGTCAGTATTCTTATTAAAAACAGAGAATTGGAATTTAATATATCTAACAAATCAATTTCACATTAAGCAAGCATAATACTAAGGAATATAACCAAAAAAAAGCCCTATGGCACGGCCTCTTACATTCTCTGAAGCATGGAAAGGCAGATATATTGAGAATGTTATAGTAACCCAGTTTACATTCACAATTATAAGTGAACATAGATGTCTTATTACAGGAACCGCCTCCACAATCGGTCCAAAAGCAGGCTACAAAAACACACAAAACATAAAACTCAAGCATTTATTAAGAAAAGTATGAAATGGTGACTTGAAATTTTGGTATTAATAATGCTTACGATCAAAAACTGATGTGTTAAGTTTGCTTGTTTTATCTTGAACAGGTGAGGGCGGTGCTGCCTCACACGAGTAATCCATGGTACCTAAAGCATCAAAATCAATCAGCAATACAGGAGAAAAAGACATATAATATTAAATAAATGCAAAAGAAGTATTATTTGCGACAGCTTAATCTTTCAGTCCATTATTGAATGTTATTTGAAGATAATCACAACCTAATCTTTGACTTGATATAGGTACAATATCACCATCAAGGCTGGCTCAAGTGTTTGTTTAAATGTTTGTTTCTATTTAGTAAACTTAGTACAGTACGACACGGATGCTTGATAAGACAGTGATTAACATGCACAAGCAACTTAATTAAAATATATAATCCTTTTAGAAAAATATTTTTCCCTCTAAAATCAGTAAATTTATAAGCTAGTGTTCATACACCACTGACTCAACAGTATTCCGAATTCGGACACTGTTTAATTTATTTCTAGTTCATAATCCTTTAAATTTTCTGTTAACCTTCCAAGTATAGTTGATTAAACAATTCTGATACAACCCAATTCCTGTACGTCTAATAAACCTCTACAAATCAACAAACTGTTCAAACAAAAAACAATAAAAAGGAAGGAATAATTAAAATCACTGGAAATAAATTAGAGTAATATTACTAAGTGGAAACAGAGAGGACACAGAGTTGAACAACTGCATATGTAGATGATCTGTATGTTAATAAGTTTGCATAAAAGAACTTCTACAAATAATTTTTTCGCAATATACAAGGATGGCACAAATCATATATACACAGTACAGAATTCACATAAATGGTTTGTAATTAAAAAAAAAAGGAAAGAAAGAGAACTCACAATTGGGTATTATGCAAGGTAGAAATTTGAGATTATCATCATGTTTAGAACGAGTCTGTTTCCACCCAGATTCACATTCACATTCATAAAAGAAAGTGCTGTTTTTGGATGGCTTGCAAGATCCTTTTCCACATTCTACCTTTTTGCACACATCATCTGTAATATTTTTCAAAAAGAAAATCGCAATAAAAATGAAAATCAAGGAAGAGTCAGTTGGTAAAAGCATGTAAATCTTAAACCCCATCAGAGAATATTGACAATTATGGAAACTAAAATAAGAAAAATAAATAAAGAAGGGTAATTGAGGATTGAAGAGCAAACCCATGATAGGAGAGAGAAGTGGAGATAGAAAGTCACTTTTTGCAATCATAGGTTGAAGAAAAATAAGAACAGTAGCGAGACAGGCAATGATAATAGCATAAGCCATCTCTGGAAATGGAATAGCGCAGGCAGAGAGAGAGAGATGGTCAGTGAAGTCGTTGTATTTGAGGGAGAGTTTGTAATTGAGGGATCATCGTTAAAAAGGTAAACTTGTCTTTGTCGTTGGGAAATGGAAGTTAATAGAAAGTTAACGTGGCAGATTTCAAAAGTGACACATTCTTTAACGGGTCGGTGGAAATCCACTAACTCGTATTATTGTTTTTAATAAGATTGTGTAGAGCTTTGTGCAATTCTATTATGATGTATATTATATGGGCACAATATAACATGATGAAATTAAAGCCAATCACAGTACACAAAAACTATGCAATGAAGTCTTTATTATTAGTATTATTTTAAAACTTGACATGTTAGATTAAATTTGATTAGTACTCCCTCCGTCATATAATAAATATTTTAATTTTTTTATATATTTTAATTTAATTATTACATATTAAATATGATTTAGATTATGATAAAATGAGAGTTAATAATGAGTAAATATATTATATAGATATATATTAATTATATCAATTTAATAAAATAAAAATATATATAAAAAATATTTATATATTTTAATTAAAAAAATATAAAAATTATATCAATTAAAATATCAAATCACTTATTAATAATATCTAGAATACTTTAATAATATTCCCTTCTGATTTTGATTTCCATCCAAAAGAGCAATTGTCAAGAAGAAGTAGATGAAGCTCGATAAATTAAACTATTGAGTCTCGTGGTCGCTCAATAAACGAAACTATTGAGTCTCGTGGTCATCAATTCAACCATCCCTGCATCCCTTAATTTCAAAATGGAAGGTACCAAAAGCCGTTACTAACGAAAATTCATAACTCCAAAGTCAACAACAAACAAATTACCTTCTTAATTGCTGTGTTAGTGAATAGAAATTCCAAAGTTTACTAACACAACGGAAATTGCTAAGTAACTTGGAGAGTGTTTGACAAGATTATTTAGTAAACATATAATATTCTATTTGTTTTGGGATTAAAATGATTTTTCTGTCGGTCCATAATAAATTGGGCACCGTTTTGCTTGATGTTATATTTTGTGGTCTGAAATTCAGGTTTTTATTTTTTTATTTTTTTATTGGAGTCCTTTGTTAGTTGTCATGTTGTGTCCTCATCAAGCCGATCAGGGGCAATCCATAAATATTAAGAGGAGACATTTTCACATTTAGAAATAAATTTAAAAATTTTAGGAATAGACATATAATAATAAAATAAATTTATTTAAAAATAATAAAAATATCAAATAAATATATATTTTAATTAAAAATATTTAAAAGTCATTATAATATTATTGAAAAATTGAAAGAAATTAAAAAATAAAATAAGAAAAATGAAAGCAAATGAAGGAAAATAAAAAAAAATAAAGGAAAAAAGAAAAAGAGATTTAATAGTACTTTATTAGGAATTAAAAAATTAATTTTTAATAGAAAGATTATTTTATTAATTTTAATAAATTTTAAAGATTAAATAATAAATTATTATAAAAATAGTTAAAAATTAAAGAGATAAAAAAAAGTGAAAGAGAATGAAATTAAATAATATTTTATTAAAAATTAAAGAGTTAATTTTTTAAAATAAGAAAAATATTTTATTAATTTTAATAAATTTTTAAAAATTAAATAATAATTTATCCTAAAAATTTTAAAAATTTAGGAAAAAAATGTCTCATTTGACTTAACATAGATCCGCCCCTAAAATTGACTATAAAGACTTATCATCTATAGTTTTAATTGAGTTCCTCAACATTGAAATAATCAAAGGAAGGAAAAGAATTAGGATCAATTACTGGATTCATAGCCTAAGAGGATAATTTTTGAATATATATATATTTCAACCCAAAAAGAGTATGATAAACTCTGATTATCATCCAAATATTTGATGATTACGTTGGTTACAGGATTTCAATTGACATTAAAAGAATCTTATTAGTGTCAAATATAAATTATATTGACACTCATGCTTTCTTAGTAAAATCAACCTTGAACTAATAAGAGAAATTGAAAGATATTGTTGATGTCTTCCATAGTAAAAATAAACAGCTATTAGGCAATGGTTAAAACAAAATACTTTTGCCTGCTTTCAACTTAAAAATCAAAGAAGAAAATTATATCAGCAAACAATAAAATATTTTTATATTATATCAGCAAACAGTAAAATATTTTTATTTTTTGAAATCCTTTAAATTATTAGAGGGAGATTAAGGAATTTCAGTAAAAGAAATTGCAGAGAGAGAGAAAACTTTAAAAACAAGAGAAACAAATAAGAGAGTCTAATAATCTAAACTTTAGATAATCATGCGATGTCTTTGAATTTTTTGAAAGATTTGAAATTGAAATTTCTAGTTAGCTGCTTTTATCTCTTCAAAATTCACCACCGAACCCCTTTTCTAGCTTTAGTTGGAAGGAAAGCTCCCAACACTCAGATGTGGCATCTGAGCTACACTACATCAATTCCTAATGTGTTGGGCAGCTGTCAGTTATTTGTTAACACAGTAAACCATTGGTGACTTGGGTAATGCTGACTTAACATATATTTTGATGTGTTGAACAACTTGCACAAATAATATGACATGTCAGAAAGTTGACACAAAAGAATCTAGCCTGGTGATACATTAATGATGTTTCATATGCTAACATGTCATATTATGGCACACATGATGCTGACGTGTCTGAAAGATGGCAAATGTGGCTATGATATGTGTTAGCTGCCATCGATGCAAGCTTATGTAGCTAAAACTTCTTCTGATGTGTGTGATAATTGACATGTAAGAGAGTTGATGTGGCATAAAACTTTGCCCACATGTATCAAAGCTGGCACAAAAGAGAGTCCTAGCATAATCGATGATATGCCATCAGCTTTGCAGATGTGTTAGACAATTGGCATAAAATGCACTAACATGGTTGACAGTTGGCACAAAAGTACTATACCTAGCAATATAATGATATATGTTTTGCTGACATATAATATATGATGTGTTATGTTTGTCTTATATTATCGATTTATATTCGAAAATGAATCTAATCCGATCTAATAAATTTTAAGATCAACCCAAATAAAAGAAAAAATGAAAATTTAATTTGTAAAACGAAGAATTTCTTGGAACATCATTAGAGTTTCTTATATAATGGGAATAGTAATTTATATTTTTAATTTTAAAAATAATTTTTTTTGTGTTATTTTGTCCGTGAATATAAATTGTTCATAAAATCCAACCACATTAGATTAATTATTGTTTTTCTTTTATTTTTTATTTTGATATTTTGATTGGAATATTTATTTTTATTTTTCGTTTTGCGCTAACATAATGATATGAAAGACACCTGACATATGCGATGATGATGTGATCAACAATTAACATGAATGTGTAATTACATGGCATATTATAAAGATGTGGTTTAAGGGTATTCGTACCGGCTAACTCTTCTCTATATTATTATTATAATGTCAAGAGAGTGTAATACATATTATAAGGATAAAAAGGAAAAAATTTATATGTATGGGTTTTTTTTCTCAATAATTATTTTCTCAAAGTTTCATTTATTTTTTCGATTCTGGTTTATACTATTATATTTTTTATTATAGAAAAAATATGATAAAATAAGATATAATAAACTAACGATGATATAGAGTATTATACTGTGAATGCCCTTATACTCGCATGACATGACATGGTTTTCTCACTTATACGCTGGTGAATCTGGAGAGTTCATGTCTAATAAACTACAGTGACGCCCATTACTTTGGATTTGCAGATATGGTCCTTTTACACTGGACCAGAGTTTTGTAATGTTCAATTAGTTGCCCACCAGGCCCAAAGTTTAATACTAAACGACTCAAATGTCTTTTTTTTCTTTTTTTTTTTTAGGAGAACATAGCATTAAGTCTGTTGATTTAATTAATTTACAATCGAATAAAGAAAAAATCATAAAAGATAAAAAAAAAATTTAATATTTATTTTATTTTATTTATAAAATTTTAATTTAAAATCTTATTTAAAGATGATGAATTACTTACCGTTTGAATTAAAATATATTAGTAATAATTTAATATTTTTTAAGAATTTTTTACATATAAGTATATTAGTTTTTTTTTCAAAAAAAAAATAAAAAAATAATGGTTTATTTAAATATAATTGAATTTATAAAATATTAGGAAAGTCCTTTAAAATACAAAATTGTCATATTTACACAAATAAAATTTATTTTGAATATATTTAATGATTTAGTAAAGATAAAAGCTAGAAAAATTATAAAATAGCAAAAAGATAAATTAATAAAATTATAAATTTAAAATAAATTTCAAACCTTTAATATTTAATAGTCCTAATATAAAAATTTATTTATAATTTATTTTTTGTGAAATTTATTTGCGAATGAGTTCAATATTAATTTATTCTGAATATAGTGTAAACGGAAACTTTAAAAAATGCATACCTCAAATTCATTTTATTTTTTTAAGAGTAGAGTTCCTCAATTTCATTAACTATGAGGAGTATAATCAGTACCTTTTAACTAGTTAAGCGAATGTAAAGATTACTCTCACAGAGCAAAACCGACATGATCCAAGAGCATCGGTCTTACATGGAAGGATGTAAGATGTTGACATGTCCCCTCCCAATTTTCTTCTTCTGATAACTAAATTTACTATCTTCTGTCTGTGGTCTAAATTTACTATCTTCTGTCTGTGGTCCTCTTAATTATTAGTTTACCGACTATAAAAAGAGAATTTATAAAATTTTAAAATATTTATACAATCATTAATTTGCATTTCGTTATTTAAATCTATTTCTATTTTTGTTGTTTCTACTGAATTTAATTTAAAAATTACACTTTTATACCTGTTTTTAAACTAAAAATAAAAAATAAAAGGTAGTATTTTTAAACTAATTTTTTCATGACATAAAAACAATAGGTAAAGCTATAGTTATTGGTTATTATGAGTGAATTGATCATTCAACTGAAAATGGTCCTACTTTGGTAATCCTCGATTATTAATAATGATAGATAAAAATAGTATCACTATATTGAGTCTCTAGATAAAAAATTTATTAAGAATATATGTCGCTTACATAATAGTCGGATCATATTTTAAGCCTTTAATCCATCAAAATTTTGATTTAAGAATATTTTCAAGTCATAAATATTTGATATTTAAACAGTTTAATGGTGAAATAGTTCAACAGCTCTAATCTATTTGTAAAAATTTTTCATTCATGATCGAATCTATCTTTTCGCTTAGTCCCCATCAAACAAGAAATTTTAATAATAATTTTTCATTTATCAATAAAAAAGATGTATTTTATCAGAATAAAGATATTAATACAATATGTTAAGTATGTTAAGATATCATCTTATCTTGCTGCAATATTCAAGTGCATACTACAAAAATTAACATAGAAAATGTTGCTTTCCATCAATTTAGAAATCACCTCTTCATATTTATAATGATGTTAGTTGTCCAACTAATCTCATCAAATGGTCGGAATAAATTAGTATAAAAAGAAAAATTATCAAACCAAATTAGGTAACTAATTATATAATTATTATTTTTTTTTATTAAAAATTCTCTCTATTAAATCAAAAGATTTTAGTTTAAATATTAGAAAATTTTTACGAAACCAAATGCTTAGTCCTCTTAAATTGTGTGTTCATTTTGCAAGTTGAAAATTTATCATTTTGGGTTTAGATACACCTAAAAAGAGATCCAATCCAACCACCTTGATTAAGTTTTGATCAATTTATATATATATAAAATAAATTTCAACCAATGCAAATAAATGTATATAAATTTTAACCTAAATTTTTTCCTTATGAATTAGCCTAAAATCACATTCATAAAGACAAATACCAAATTGGGTACAAAAATATCCAGAACAATTTTCCCACAAGAAACAAGAAACTGGGCTACCACCTGACTCACTCAATTAGTATAATATTCTATGAGACAAATGGAAAGTTGTTACAAATACACACAAAAAGAGGAAAATTAAAAGATCCATCTTCAAATTAAAAATCTTTCACATGCATATTGATTTAGTATAATCTTTAAATTTCTACTTCTACACCACATGCATGACATGCCTCCTAGAAACAATTTTACCACTTTCATTTAATCAAAGAAAATAATAATAAATAAACTTAATTTCTTTACATAACCCTTTAAATAAATATGATTAATCACATAATAATATTATTACTACCAGGCATATACAGAATGTCTTTGAAAGGATATGGACTGTTTTTCACATGATTAACATTTAGTTGGTTCAAGACATATAGATCTCTAGCAGTACCCACCTAAGATATATTTCAGAACTATGGATCAAAATAAATTGGATTAAAAATTTCTACCCAACTTATATATAAATATGTGATCTATTATTTCCAGTGTATAATTTCAATTTATTTTTATAATTTAAGTGACAAGATAAACATTCACTGCCAATATCAACATGTTAATTATGTAGCTAATAACATGCTTAATAGAGAGATTAGGGATTAGAGCAGTCACAGTTATTTAGAAATAAAATGGACAAAACCAAACAGGATCGTTGTTTCCCTCAATCAAACACCTAGTCAAAGGGGGAAGCACGTAGACATGCCATGTGATTGCCAACTAATTCTTTCAGCATTATAAATATTTTTTGATAATATTCCTAAATCATTCACCTATGAATTGGTAAGATGGTTCTAATACCATTAATGCAACATTCATGTGCTAACCACTGCTAGGTTTAAGATCAAGAGGCTATGACTCTCTAATCAATTATTTAATTCGAATTTTTTATCTTTTTATATGTTTTATTCTTTATCTCATATTCTATTCTTATTTATGCGTTATATTACTTATAAAAAAATATTTTTAATTTTAATAATTAAAAAAAATAATATGACACAAATAAAATAAAAAATAAAAAATAAAACGTATAAAAGGATAGAGAATTTAGACTGTTAATTATCTAGCAGGCTTCTCCCATTTTGATCACTTGCCATTGATTAAAGAAAGAAAGGATAAGTAGAAAAAGAAATTAAAGCATGATATATATTTCAACTACAAATTAAGTGGAAGACATAAAAAAAATTAAATATCGTCATAGCTAAAATGATTCTCTAATCAGGCATCACCATCTGAGGCTACATTTCTAGATTTAATCAATTATTTCCTTTTCATGGAGGTACATTTTAATGCCATCTGAACTGGTATAGCGGTTCTGGGCAATATGATCAAAAGATAAGCTAGATAGTAATTGCCCTATCAGCCCATTTCATCATCGTCATAATAGAGCTGTATCTTTAGTAAAGGGTTAGTAAAGCAACTAGACCCCTACGCTTTTGGAGATGGAAAATGACAGTGAAGTGAAAGAAAACTTCTTTTAGGGTCTTAGTATCAACTATTATATCACAAGGTGGTTTTCACTTGGGATCGGGAACAAACTTGATACAGAGGACAATGAAGAATCCCACCGGCTGAGTTGAGATAGGATAAGCACGTGCACACCCTACCCTACGCTATTCTCTAAGGACCCCACATTACCACAAAATGACACGTTGTAAAATTCACGACTCTAAAATTATACCTCAAGTGGACAAGAAGTCCCCACCCTCCCCCTACCCTGAAAATGAGTATTTTACAAGGATTCTGCATGTTCTTGATCCATTTTCACATGGTTTCTGGACCTCTCCATCGAAAATTAAGTCATTAATAAACACAAAACAAAGTTCCAAATACTTGAACACCCTTGATACTCGCATAAGAATGAGAATTACCTGCAGGGACATAATGGGTATCTGAGATAAATACATCAATGACAAAGAATCTCTGGCAATGATCTTCCAGGAGAGTGGCAAGTGGGCCGACTAGGAGCTTCGTCTGTACTCCTTTGTTTTCTTGCAAGCCTTTACCTAATAAAGATAACAGGATGACCATAATCATCCTTTGGGAATGGTGGTTACAATAGGGATATGAATAATGAACAGTACGATTAGGCAAGTAAAAAAGAGCGCGATTACAGAAGGTGGGCCATTATAGTATTGAAAGCTACTTATAGACGGAGGGATCTACATCTCATTTGTTTCTTTCTTTGCATGTTCTTGGTATTATGCAATTACTGCTTAATTAGAAGGATTAGAAAGAGATGGGGAAGACAGGGAAATGGATTAGAAGTTTCTTGACAGGAAAGAAAGATAAGGAGAAGGGAAAATGTACAACTAATGAGAATTCAACAATTAGTGTTGAGAATCCAGTGACTCCAATTACAAATCTACCGACTACCCCGAAAGAAAAAAGGAGATGGAGTTTTCGCAGATCTTCAGCCACAGCAGCAGCTCCCTGGAGGGATATGAATTCTGCAGAACCAATAGCAATGTCACAACCAGCAGTGCAGGTTACATCTGATTCAGAAAATGAGCGGAAGAAGCATGCAATGGCTATGGCAGCAGCTACAGCTGCAGCTGCTGATGCAGCTGTGGCAGCTGCACAAGCTGCAGCTGTTGTGATCCGTCTAACTGCTGTTGCCACAGAGAAAACAAGTGCCATTGAAGAGGCTGCTGCTATAAAAATTCAGTCTGTCTTCCGTTCTTATTTGGTATGCAGTGCTTGAATTTTCTATCTGTAATTATTCATATTTTCCAAATTCACATTATAGGAAATCAATTTTATGAAGATGATAATGTGAATTGTGTTGCTAACAGGCAAGAAAAGCATTATGTGCATTAAAAGGATTAGTGAAGTTGCAGGCACTGGTAAGGGGTCACCTGGTGAGGAAACAGGCAACTACTACTCTCCGGTGCATGCAGGCATTGGTGACTGTACAGGCTAGAGCTCGAGCTCAGAGGATCCGGATGGTTGAGGAGGCAAAGCCTGCTGGTCAGAGACAATCAATCCATGGAAAATCAACACAAGAGAACAGATTTAGGCATATGAATTATGTAAGTTGTTTCCTTCTATTGAAATTTCCAATTCCTTTCTCTATTATCAACAGGAGTACTATGCATTCACATAGATCAGAAGTAATAAGAGTCAACTTATATATCCCTTGTAAATGGAATAAGTTTATTTGATTTCATGCTTGGAAAATATTTATTGATCTCTGTATCCTTCTGAATCTGCTTAATCAGTTGTGAATGGAAAAAAACAACAAAATGCTTTGAAATTTAATTTAATTGTCAATTCTTGGCTAACGTTATCAAGGATGCAATTATCTGAAATTTCTATTAACACATAGCACTTGTCAAAAAACCGTTATCCAGCTAAAAAGAAGATGGCTGGTTGAACTGAATCCAAAATTGAGTAATATGTAATAGAGCATTGATGCATGTAGGATATTGATAGAGGAATGGAGGAGAACATCAAGATCGTTGAGATGGATCTTGGGCAATCAAAGGGAAGCACAAAGAGCAGAAATAGCTATTCACACCACCCACAAGCAGAAGGAGTAGAGCATAGATTTTCCACACATTATGCATCATCAAATCGTGCCTACTCGAAGCCAGACAACTTCCAAATCTCCCCAGCTCCATCAGCTCTAACTGACATGAGTCCCAGAGCCTGCAGCGGACATTTTGAGGACTATTCGCTCAACACAACACAAAGCAGCCCTCAATACTATTCTTCAGTGTCAAAACCTGATCCATCAAGAGTTCCATTTGCCTTTCCCCGACCAGATTATGCAGAATCATTGTCCTATGACTACCCATTATTTCCAAGTTACATGGCAAATACCGAATCTTCCAAAGCCAAGGTTCGGTCACATAGTGCACCGAAACAAAGACCAGACTCATTTGAAAGGCAACCAAGCAGAAGAAGGGCATCAGTTGAAGGAAGGAATGTCCCAAGGGCAATGCGAATGCAGCGATCATCTTCACATGTTGGAGCCACTGCTCAGAATTACCAATGCCCATGGTCAATTAAACTTGATAGATCAACAGTATCCCTTAAAGATAGTGAATGTGGATCCACCAGTACAGTGCTCACAAATACCACTTATTGCAGAACTCTTGTTGGTTTTGATGTGAGTATGAATCAACCTTAAATTGAAGTGCCGAACTAAGAAGCAGGGCAAAAACACTGAAGAAAGTAAATATATGTGATTGACCATATAAGAAAATTTGGATAATAGTACTCTAAATTAATCTTGATTGATGTTGCAGGTTCATGGAAATAGGTACTAACAGTGCTGATCTCTCGAAGATTGCCAATGGATGTTTTGCATCTCATCATCATCATAATAATAATAAAAAAAAAACTAAGACAAGAAATAAATGATGCAAGTTTTCAGATGGAATGATCAAAGATAGATATTGAAATGTTTCACATGAAAAACTGCCAGTGCTTCTGACAACTTCTCAATCTTCACTCCAGTGTCATTGCAAGGAAGCAATGCTTGACACTCTCCCTATGTAGAAAATCTTCTTCTTCTTCCTTAGTTTTTTTCACATTTTTCATGATTCTGGATGAATGTGTTCCTTAGGAAAAGCATAATGCACAGGGCGATAACCCGCAGGCATAACAAAGAAAGCGCAGGAACACAATTTAACTGTTTTATTCTCTGTCAATAGAAATTTATTTGAGTGTGAAGTTTTCACAGATTGTCACTCTTTGTTCTTGGTTCAATGTTAATCCTTGAAATTTCATTTTAATTCAAAGTGAAGCTATGATTAGTAAGGTTCCTTTTTTACAATATGTGACTTGACAAGGTTCTAAATAATGCTTCTTTGCAAATAGAATCCACCATAAAGCTCCATAACAAGGTTCTAAAGAATACTTCTTTGCAAACAGAAGCACATTGGAAATGAAAAGAACATTTTCCAGTTCCACACAATTTGCAATAACAGACCAAAAGCTTTTTGTTCTCAAGTTAAAAAATGGAGGTCTACATGAATTAGCAAGTTTACAGTACCAAACCTTTGGAAGTTGACAGGATCAGTGCATAACAAAGTTAACTTAAAGAATACATTGGAGATGTAATTCCTTAAAATGGTAACTCATCACTTATATGTTAATGGAGTAGTCATGTTACTTATTTTCATACCTTTAACCAAGCATGAAAGTTACTATGACTCCACTTGCTAATAGATTTAAGAACATATAGCATATTAAAGTCTTGCTGTCCTATTTTTCAAATTCAGATATAAGAGTTCTAGCAATGTGGCATTAGCATTAGTTATCTGCTGTCCTATTGTTTAAATTGGTTTAATTAGCAATTTGTCTTTTATTTTTCAATTCAATTTAGGATAAAAAAAATTGAATTAGTTATTTTTATAAAATTATTTTTTTTTTCGAAAACAATCAAAATTTACATCAACTTAATTAACTTTTATTCTAGTTAAACAATGTGCATATGATTGTGATAAATAATTCAATTTGATTTATATTTCAATGACAATTATATATATATATATATATATATATATATATATATATTAAAATTTTATGATTGAAATTTAGATAACAAGGGATTTTCAAACTATAAATTATAACATCTGTGTTCTTTAAAAAATTTAAAAATATTATTTACTAAATTTAAATTATTTTTTTATGCTAAGTTAGACTTCAACTAGCTACAGATAGAATCACCCAATATAGTGCTGGAGTGGGTACTCTCAGGAATTGTGCCAGTAAAGAAATGGGCCTCTTCCACTCTCTATGGCTTCAAGTTGGTGCGATCAGTTATGCAGCCTTTCAAAAAAATGGCGCCAACTAGTTTCTGTTACTCTATGGCGTCATCAAGAAAATGCAGAAGCCAACTTATATATATAAAGAAAAAAAATTTCCCAAATTCTCATTACTATTCTATTTGCTTTTTCATGGACTTTGAAGTATTGAATATTTGTAAGGGAATTAGTGAAGCTGAAACCATTGGAATGAGAATTGTAAGTATTGGGGGAATATCATGGTAATAGGTTTTTTATTGGGCAATGAAGTTCATTTCTTTGACCCTTTTTCTGATCGAACCCTATTAACCATACCTTGTAAGTTTCCCATTTCCCAAATCAAAATCTGCTCTCTGTGGATTAGTCATTGGACCGTGGCTTTTATTTGCTGGTGATGATAGATTTTATAGGTTAAATTTGAAGGATTGGTTTTGGGAAAATGGGCAAATGACCCTAGAGGGGACTAGGGATTTTTTCGAAAATGAGAGGTCTTCCATGGAACGGGAGGGTTTCCTGGTTTATTATATTATAGTGTTCAAAGTACATATATTGCATCTTATTTTATTAAAATGTCCTCAAGACAGAGTCTCTATGTGCTTCTCTGGCTTCCTGATTTGGTTTGATTTGAAAATGAGCTTACTATATTACTTTGACAATTCTAACCAGGCCTCCAAAGAAGAAGGTGAAGACAAACTCTGATCAGTCTAGTAAGCAAGGAAAGGTGGAAGCTTCTCCATTGAGGTGAATGAGTTTGTTATCCCGATCTTTTGTCAGCATTGTTAACTTGGACGTCTGATAATTGTCCATATTCTGTTGGTAGGGGTGGAGGAGCTTCCTCCAGCAAATCCAAAAGTGCAGCAGCAAAATCTGTACGAAAATCAAAGGGAGTGTATAGTAAATCTGCGGACGATACGAAAGCTGCTAAAAAAACAGAAGATGATAACGCTAGTAAAACCAAGGAATTACCAGTATGTTATGAACCTGAGCTCATAACTGGTGCAATACAACAGAATCAACCACAACAGAAGTAAGAATGGAAAGGAATAGAATACAGAAGGAGAAGATGCAGAGTATCAAGAAGGAGAAGAGAAGCAGAAGAGAAATAGAGAGAGATAGGGATAGAGAGAATTTAGGCGATTAGAAACTGAATTATTATTCAACAATACCCCATCTGTTACATTTATTCTTATTTATACTACTAATAGCTAACTAACCCAAGGTTGTTACACAGTAAAAGTGGAAGTGAATCTGTTGATACTACTTCAAAAACAGTCAGCAAAACTAGAAATGATGACAGCTCAACATCCAAGAGTGCCAAGTCCAAAGAGGATGGCTCGAGAACGCCCAAAAGCTCGAAGTCCAAGCAAGAAACGATAAAGTCTGGCAAATCCAAGCAAGATATCCCAAAGGTTACCTCCAATGCCAAGGGTAAATCCTCAAAGAGTGGTTACAAATCTAGAGATTATGGTACTGGGATGTTGAAATCTGGTTCTTCAAAGGTGAAAGAAACCGAGGATAAGGAGGACTCAACGATTCAGGTAAACTGCAAGAAAGTATGAAGGAGAAATTCCCTGAGCTCATCCAAAGAACAGGGAAGTGAGGTAAAGAATGGCAAGAAGCGTAGAAGAGCTTAGTTTATAGCAGTCTATATGAACTGCTAGTTAGTGCAACAAAGCAGCTTCTTGTCCCTGCATATCATTATGGACCTCACCCAGTGCCCTTTTGTTGCAGCTTTCTTTGATGTCTGAGCACCACATTGACACAGTAAGCCATTGTTTGTGTGTTTGGTGTCATCTATTGACATAATTTCCTAGATTGTGGCAAGCATATGGCTCTTGTGAAACAGTCGTAGCCTAGTTTATAGTTGGCTGTAGGGTTAGTTTTCCTTATATTGTTTCCAGATGGAATTTATGTTATTCGGGAGTGACAGTAGAATACATTGGGTTAGCTTTGTTAAATAGATGCTTTAATAGATAATGTCACAGATTCACAATCTTGCTATCGGCAATCAATCGCTTCTACTGATTCTCTTCTTTCAAGAGCAGTCTTATTTTCAGCTAAATATGGGCTCATTCCAAGCCCATTATTGATTTGTTTTGGGACTTAATGGGCAACTGTAAGTCCAGTCCAGGCCTGTTAAAGTAAGTTGTTGGACTTATAATGATGCAACTGCAAGCCAATTCAGGTAGGTTAAGGTGATATCCTGGGTCAAATCCAGGCGGCTCAATTGAGGCCACTAATGAGCTATTTCAGGCCGAATCGGGCCCATTAGTTAAATATTTTGAGTCAATTCTGGCTCATTAATGAACTATTTTGAGCTCAATCCAGGCCCGCAAACTTACTGAGCCCATTAGTGAAATATTGTGGGCCAATTCCAGCCCATTAAGAAATTATTTTAGGCTCATTGTAGGCCCATTTATTAATTATTTTGGGTCAATTCTGGCCCACTAAAGAAATATATTTGGGCCCTTTAAGGCCTATTAACGAATTTATTTGGGCTAATGTCAGGCCCAATTATTATTTATGTTGGAACAATTCAGGCCCATTAAATAATTATTTAGGCCCATTTCAGGCCCATTTACTAATTATTTTGGGCCAATTCAGGCCCACCAAAGAACTATATTTGGTCCTATTGAGGCCCATCACAGAAATATTTGGGGCCATTTTCGACCCATTAATTCCATCAGGGAAATATTTTGGGCCCATTCTGCCCATTAACGAATTATTTTGTGCTAATGTCAGGCCCATTTATTTATTTAGGGCCAATTCAGGCCCACCAAAGAATAATATTTGGGCCGATTGAGGGCCAACACTGGAATATTTTGGGCCATTTTCGACCCATTAATGCCAACAGAAAAATATTAGGCCATTGCGGCCCAATAACTAATTATTTTGGGCTAATGTCAGGCCCATTTGTTATTATTATTTATTTTGGACCAACTCGGGCCCATTAACAAATTTTTGGCCCAATTCAGGCCCACCAAATAATTATATTTGGGCCGATTGAGGCCCATCACTGGTGGCTAATTTAGGTCCATTAGTTAAATATTTTGTGCCTATTCCGGCCCATTGAGGAATTGTTGTGGGCCCTTTTAGGCCCATTTATTAATTATAGTGGGCCAATTCAGGCCCAATAAAGAACTATATTTTGGTTTATTGAGATCCATCACTGAAATACGTTGGGCCAATTTCGGCCATTAATGCCCATTAGTTAAATATTTTGTGTCTATTCTGGCCCATTGAGGAATTATTTTGGGCCTATTTCTGGCCCATTATGATTTACGCTTAAGAACTTTATTTGGACCAACTGAGGCCCATTATTGAAATGTTTTGGACCGTTTTCGGCCATTAACGAATTATTTTGGGCTCATTTGAGGCCATTTATTAATAATTTTGGGCCTATTCAGGCCCACTAATGAACTATAATTTGGTCAATCAATAGAATATTTTGGGTCAATTTCAGCCCATTAACGCCCATCAGTGAAACATTTTTGGGAGGGGTTAATGAATTATTTCAGGCCCGTTAATTAATTATTTTGGTCCCATTCAGGCCCACTAACGAATTATTTTGTGCCTATACGAGCCCATTAGATAAATACTTCAGCCAATTCTGGGTTCAATCCTTGCTCGTTTATGAATAGTTTTCAGCTGGCCCGTTAAACCAGGTCTTGGATAATAATGGTGTAACTGCAGGTTAGTCCGGGTCCGTTAATAAATTGTATTGGGCCCAATAATAAATTTTGTGGGTTCAATTCAGGCCCACTAATGAACTATTTTAGGTAGTTCAGGTTTATAAATATTTTGGGCCGATTATAATGAGTTATTTTGAGCTAATTCGGCGCTCAATCTAGGCCTATTAATGAATAATTTTGGGCCTGAGTAACCATGGATTGTATGCGTTGTATATTTTTTTTCCCTTTAAAAATCAACGTTAAAACTTCAAAGGGCAGTGAACTGAATTCATCTGTGTACCATGGAGATTTGTGGGGGGATGTGGGCTAATAATTTAACAGTGAACATAAAACACCATCCCACCACATCAAATTCTTTTTCCTAAATAAAGAAAATTTTGACTATCCAAAATAACTTCAAAATTATTAATTCTTTTTTTTTTAAAAATAAGAAGTAAATATGTATTAGAATGAACCTCAGGGTAATTTATATTAATCCAATAAAGAAATAATGGTTTGAAAGCACTAGAGAGGGGTTGAGAACTTAAGGTACAAGGGTTAGTCTGGATAAAATGTTGGGCACTGGTCAGATCATGGGCACATAGAAGGGCATATATGAAACAGCCATCCAAAAACAAATCTAAAAATAAAAACAGCACCATTTTCTGACCTCATATACCATTTTGTGCCCACATTTAATCGATAAATGGAGCACCATCCACCACAAGCACGGAACTAGATTGGGGTTTTGTACAATAAGAAGGTCCAGCCCATACATGCTAGATTGTCCTCGAAACAAAATGCTTACAACGTCAATTTTCAGGCCGTTTGGTTTTGGGAAAATATGCAATCAATCTATCAATCAAAGTTGCACTATCAGAGCCCAGAAGGGGTAAATAATTAATGAACAATTACAACAATAGTCCTTGCTTTCATGCATACGATCCTAGAATTATCCCTGAAGAACAAAATTATAGTAGGTTGTGGAAGCAGGCGATAAACCAAATCCTAAATCATCAATGCTGTAATTACTGCACAGAAGGGCCAAATGACACCAGCCACATACCTGAATCGAACATTGAAGCAACTTTGCTGTTATATCCCCAAACAAACATCAACCGATTCAACATGTACTCGTAAAAAAAAAGCACAATTTATTGATAATAAAAAAAGCAATAAAACCCTAACCTTCAGCGAAATTGACGGAGACGTTGGTAGGAAAAATGAAACCCTAACCTTCAGGAAATTGACGGAGACGTTGGTAGGAGCAATGAAACCCTAACCTTCAGCGAAATTGACGGAGACGTTGGTAGTAGCAATGAAACCCTAACCTTCAGCGAAATTGACGGAGACGATGGTAGTATAATCCTTGGCAACCGTAATATTCACCTGAGCAGATTTTCAAGAGGAAGTCTTGGAGCTTTTTTGCGAGATCTAACTCCCAATTGGCTTCTAGGTCGCGCTCTGCCTGCACCGTATTTCGGCTGATTGTTTTTCCCGCTCCTCCGTCTCCAATGAAACTGCAATTTCTTTTTTAATTTTATCCAAAACCATAGAATAAAACCAAAATCGTAAAAAAGAGAATGAAAGCTTGCACACAGAGAGAAAATTGGAGAACTCGAAAATTGGAGAAAATTAGAGAAAATTCGAAAGAGCAAAACCAGGGAGTGGTCCGGGTAAAAAGACACAAAAGACTATTGAAACGATGCTGTTTCGTGAAGAAATAAGCAAAACAAATGGCAAAAACGTCAAATGACGTCTGCTCACTTATCCGAACAAAACAGATTCAAAAGACATAAACACCCTTATATGGTGTCGTTTTGAAAAAGAGTTAGGAGACAGGAAAGGTTAAATTGGTATTTCGAAATCTCAAATCCATGTTTGGATCGAGAGTTTAAATAAGAGATTTTAAAAAAATATGAATTTTATCAAAATTTATTTTTTGATTAATAAAAAATAAATAAAATTTATAAATTATTTAAAATTTATTATTTATTATAATTTTTTATTTTGAAGGTTTTTATAATATCATATATGAGATAGAATTTTAAAAAAAAATTCATTTTAATAAATAAAAAATTTTATAATTTATTTTTTATTATAAAAATATCATTTAAATATATGAATTTAATTTTTATTCAAAATAAGTGAAATTTTATAAATTTATAAAATAAAAAATTAAGTTTTTAATTTTATAAATTTTAATAAATTTCGTAAATTTTAAAATTTTCAATACAAATATGATCTAAAATTCAAACCGTGATATTTTTATTATATAATATAAATTAGTTTTGAATTAAATAATTTTAACTTATAGAAAATTAATAATATTGTTGTGAGGAACTTAAGACTTGCTATTATTATTCTCTCATCTTTAAAGACAATTTTAATATTATTAAATCACTGGAAATAAAATTTTATCCTTTGAATCCATTGGCTCTGCACTTCTATTTGCTCATGATTCTACTTTTTCTAAAATTTTATGTCTATGTTTTCCTTCATTCTACAATTATTCTTTCTAGAATTTAATTAAACAGAATTTTCCATTATATAACTCTTAATTATTTTACAACTTTGTAGTACTAAGACCTGAATTTAATAATATACTAAACAGAAAATATTTCTTGGCTGCAATTGGCTATTAGGGAACTATTCATGGGTCTTAGAAAGCAAAGATTGCCATATGCTAAACCTTTGAAAATCTAATTTCTATTAGTCTTCTGTTTCTGAAAACGAATTTAAATGAAAAAGAAGAAGGTAAGCATAAAATAATACAGTAGTTGATAATAACAACTCAGAGGCCAATCCATTTCCAAATCCACTTCCCTTCAATTATTTGAACAAGTCAACCATACAAAGTCCACTAAAGACCATGAAGATCTTCTAAATCCTTCTTCCAATCATTTTGCCTCATTTTTTTATTTGATATATACTTTTTATTTTCCAAGAATCAAGTTCAATGTAGAAAGATGTGATTTTGATTAAAGCAAAACACTATTTGCTAAATTATGTGAATTTTATTTTCCCTTTAATAGTTGCCATAAGTTTGAATGAAGACTGAAACCATGAGATGGTTACTTAAATTGGTAGAAAAATCTTTATTTAGTTTGTGGCAATTTCATGAGTCACACTCAATGTACATAATAAAACTACAAATCAATGTCTCAATTAATTAAAGGTATAGGCTAAAGAAAAAGCTGCAGCTGAATATATATGATCCAGAATTTGTTGTGTTTATGCCCACCCCCTGGTGAGCAATACTAATATGACTGGTGCAGGTTTTTATAGTAATTAATTTTTGTGTAAGAAAATACATAATGAATTTATAATAACTAATAAAATAAATTCATTGATCAAATGCTTATTTTGTTATGTAAAAAAATTTATAATTTTTTTTTTTTATATTTTAAGAATTTTTAATGTATCCAAAAATTAGAGAAACATTAATACATAATAAAATAGGCTAAGGGAAAATGTCTATAGTGATTATAATTTTTTTTTATATATTTTAAGATTTTTTAATGTATCCAAAAATTAGAGAAACATTAATACATAATAAAATAGGCTAAGGGAAAATGTCTATAGTGATTGATCCAAATATTATGGGACTATATATCTGACACGTGACCTTTATTCTATGGGTCTCTAATGCTTGTGTTTCATTAGAGCTATTTAGCTTATAGGCTAGCGAAGCACATCGACAGAAATTCATCATAGGTTGGGTTTGGTCAGTTTCAAAATTATTATTAAATTAAATTAATATTTTTAATTTAAAAATTTTTTTAAATTAAATTAAATTATCATTATAGTCATAATTTCAACGCCATTAATTTTTCGATTTCAAATCAAATTTTTTTTTATAAATTATTATTATTTTATTATAAATTTTAAAAAAAATACTAATATTAGTAATAAAAAAAATTCAATATTATATAACCTAAAACTTATCTATTTTATTAATTAACACATTTAAAATTTATATTTTTTTTTTTCAAAATTAGGTTTTTTTTTATTTATTTATAGTTAATTTTCATATTTTTTTTTTAAATTTTAAAGTAATATTAGGTTTAAAAAAATATAATTGTATATAAAATAAAATAACATATATATATTTTCGGTATGATTTAATTTGAAATCGAAAAAAATATTTAAATTATAAATTAAATTAAAATTTTAATTTACTCTATTTTTAAATAAAATAAAATAAAATAAATTATTAATTTTAATTAAATTTAATTGATTTAATTTATTCCACGGAGTGGGCTTCCACCCCTAATCCTAGTATCCTGTACCACTTGTCTTGTCACGGATCTTCCATATATATATGAGGCTACCACTACACCAAAGAGAAAAAGAATCCATTGGTCACTATGTATAATATTCAATAATCAATATTAATATTAGATTAGAATAGTGTGAGAAAAGGCTAAACTTATTTGAATAAAATGTCTATGTGACCACGTCCATTTCTTTTTTTTTTTATAATTTTTTTGTAAAAGGGAAAAAAATAAACGATATGTATATACACATAAATCATTACATGACTGAAAATTTCTTCACATATTTAATTAAAGATAATCAAATTTTTATTTATTAACGCATGTAATTTTCACGGTCGTGTTTGAATTGGGTTTCTATATCAATATATACAGAAATCTATAAATGGAGATTCCTAATTATAATGATGAAAAACCTATGGCCCTGATGAGTCATCTTCTTTTGTTATCAAAGTTATAACCTGAGATATGGTGATGCTTAAAACAGTGCTTCCCACAATTTGAATGGGGAAAAAATCTTTAGATATAACTCATGGTTTTGTGTTGATATCCAGTCTCTACCATTCTTAAACCAAAATAATGGCTTTGCAAGTGGATTCTCTTCAAGCCCCACAACAACCATTGTGGACTTGAGTCTTATTAAGAAATTTAATAAATAAATGAGTTGAGTTTAAATAAAATTAAATTTAATTTGATTAAACTTATGAATAGATTCACGAACAGTTTAATTAATAGATTCGATAATAATTCGATTATTATTATTATTATTAGCCTAATAATTTTGATATGTCAAAATACATATTTTGACTTTTCTATAATCTTTTTGACAATTCAATTTAACTAAAATATACATGTTTTTAATTTTCTTATATATATACTTTAAATATTTATAAAAAGAAAATAAACTATATATTTAATTGCATTTGCAATTTTTAATAAAAATTACTATTTATTAGAAAAAATTATTATTATATTTTTTAACAATAAAATAATGCTCATTAACTTAATTTATAAGTCATATACTTTTTAATTGTTAAACTAATCGAATAGCATGACTATATATAATATATAAGTAAATAGTTTGATTATACTATATAATTTTTTTTTTTCAAAAATCAATACTTCATTATATATTTATAAAGATAGGTAACTCTTAAATAAGTATTATATAATTATAATTATATTTTTGTAATATAAATAAAGTTGTAGATTAAGATTTTGTTAGTATTATATAATCTAATATTCTAATTTTTAAAAATATATTTTTTATCAATTAATATCTTTAATATATATATAATACTCAATTTTATGATTGAAATTTTTTTAATAATTAAATAATTTTACTTTTATGTTACTTTTAAGTATTTTTTATTTTAATTAATTTATTAGAAATAGATATTTAAAAAGTTAAATTTTTTAATTAGTCATAAATAAATATAAAAATTTTTTAAAATGAATCGAGATCGAGTTTGAGCTCGAACCCAACTTAATTATATTTTATTAATAAGTTAAACTGGAATCGAATTCGATTATAATTTATAAATAAATTTTTAATAAGTCGGAGTTCGAATTTATTTAATAATTAAATAAGAAATTTGAATATGATTTTTTTGCTCGATATAGAGTTCGAGTTCTACTCAAATTGAATAGATTGTAGCCCTACCTAGGATTAAATTCAAGAAAATTTCCAAATTCCCATATATATAGTAGCAACTCTTGAAACTAGCTATATATATATATAATTTATGCGGTGTATTTATTATTGTGTGTGTAAATATATACTAAATTAATTGCTCTCCAATAAAAGCACTCAACTTAAGTTTTGATGTGATTTCACAATCTATATAATTATAAGGAGGAAAAGGAATTTCTGAAATGTTGATATTCTCTCTCACCCATTTTGTGGTTCAGAAAATAGATTATTGGTTTCTGGTTTGACCTGATCAGATATGTTACTATGTAGTTACATGTAATGATAGGCTATTAAAATTATATATGTATATATTTTATGTGCAAAATAACATAATAAAATTAATACAAAACTGAACTAACAGAACAAAATAGAATAAACAAACTCTTCAAGTAATTTAAATGTTACAAATACTTTATATAAACAGAGATAAATTTAAGGGATGATCCAACTTTAGTCTTATCGCTGCATCAAAAATAAATTCCATGTAAAGGTCTATAAATATGTAAATTTTGATATTTATTTCTTGGTAAATATGACATTGTCTTGCTATTTTAGTTTACAGAAACTTAGAATCCCTCCTTATGAAATATGACATTTGTTATAGTTTGATATTCTAGGTATAATGATGAGTAGAAGTTGTTTTGAACGATAATTTTTGTTTTTTTTGAGTTATTAGCCCCGTTAGTCATAAAAAAAATTAAAACAAATAAATTCCACATAGAGTAATATTGTATTATTAATTGTGAAAAGAATACTGTTTCACATCACAAAAGAACATATCGCCAACAAAAAAAAACCAGAGCATGAGCACTAAAAATCAAAACAAGTACAGTCACTAATCCCATGAAACATGTTTAATCAAAACAAGTACAGTCACTAATCCCATGAAACATGTTTTCTGTTACTGTAAAGTTCTTCTGTAAGGTAGGGAAGGTCCTGAGAACTCTCATTGCAATGGTAATTAATAATAGGCTATTAACTTAACATATGTGACAGCAATTTTAGCTAATATATCAGTATTCAATTAATTTAATGATATTAAAACTGTGAAATTATAAATTTGGATCTTTGTTAGAGCCAAATCAAGGAAAAGAATAATACTTTCATTAACATATTTAAAAACAATTTCTTCCTTATCTCTACGCCATAAGCTTCGAATCTTTAAGATATGAGAGAAGACATCCACTCATTGCCTTCCGCCCAGTAACAAAGAGAACTAGTGATTAGTTAATGTGCAATTTTGATATCATATTGAACTTTTTTTTTTCCTTAAAATAAAATGAATATCCACCATGTATAATTAATCAACTTAGACATTACGTGTAGAGAAGTTGCTTGATTTGCTTGCCACAAATCAATAAGGGATTGGGAAAAATACTACATTATGTTAAAAATATTGATTACAAGTTACTAAAATTTAAGAGGGGTAGCCAATCAATGTGCATATTGGTTTGCTAATCACACTTTTTCTTTAAGAGAGGCCGAGAATGTATGAATATGTTCATTGTTTACTGATATTCCTGCTGGAATTCTTACTTTGTATCTGGGGACATGCATGGGGCTAATTTTGACGTGCTGTATTCTTTTAGTTTCTTTTCTCATTAGAATTTTGCCCTGTATGTAAAAAATATGTATATATTTTTTTAGTTATTATAAAAGTTCCAAAACAACTCTTCAAAATTATCTATAAATCCCTCATGCACAAAAATAAAAAAATAAAAAAGTCATATCTGCAAAAAGAAATGGAAAAGTTTCATTTTAATAGTATATATTTTATATTGTTTATCTTAATCAAATAATTGATACTAGCATATATAGTTCTACAAGTATATTGCTAGAGTAGCGTATTAATTAATAATTAACTTAATTCGTAAATATGCGTTTTGTGAAATTTTTCAATGAAAATATTTTTAATTAAATTTTATATATCATAAAAGTGAAAATATATAAATATTATTTTAAATAAAAATATATAATTATAAAATTATTATTTATTTTACATGAATAATAACTATTATTATAATATGTTTCTAAACCGATTTTCTTGATAATGTTTTTAATCTTATATATTAATATGAAAATTTGCATTACCTATCATACTATTCAATGAAAAAAAGAGTTACATGAGAATATAATAATTAAAATGTATTAAAAATATTATTTTATTTATTTATTGTTATTATTTTCTTCATATTCAAATAAAATTATTGTATGAATAAATAAATAATTTAAAAAAACTCTCAAACTTTCATATTTAATATATTATTAATTACCTCATATTTATTTTAATTATTTTATTAAATACTTAAAAAATTATATAAAATTTGAAAAATTTATAAAAAATAAATATAATAATGAGCGTAAAGAATGTTTCAAACTTTCTCTATGATCTATAATAAATTATTTCAGGAAATGATATGCTAATGAAGAATTGAAGAGGTAGTTTTTATGTAGTGAAATACTTAACTGATCCAAATTGCACCTTATGGAAATCCATCATTACCATGAAATGTTTTCAACACTTTAATTTTATTCTATCTGGGAAAGTGCCTAACTTTGCTATCTTTTTTCAATTACCCTTTTCCATGAGAATTAGTTCAATAAAAGTTACATTTGCACTAACAATTCCCTTTAATTAAATTCCCTTTCTTTGTCTTACTTCTGAGTATTTTCAATCTTGTTATGAGCATATATTTTCAATCATGTGTGTGGAATGTGGTGTTTTGCTGACATTTTTCCCATATACAGACTGCCATAGCACTACCAATTAATTTAATAAAAATAAAATATCATGACATTAGATTTTTGTATGCATACATATGCGGTGTCATCAACAAAGTTATAATTAATTAATTCTTTCCTCAATCAACATTATTAGAGATTAATTATGTGATTAAGCACGAGCAATATTTATTTTATATAAACGTATAATTGTATGACCAAAAAGAAAGAATCTGACTGTCAGTGTTAATGGAGAACGTTGAACAAATTTAATTAATATATTACTATAAGATAGACTTACCCAAGTACTTTTTTCCAGTTAATTTTAAATGTAACAGTATATATATAATAAGGAAGTCTGTAAGAATATTATTAAATGAAAGACTTGTAGATTTCTGCAAATTATAAAACTTGGAAATCTCTTAACAAGGTTTAGCAAACTAATATCAAATTAAGGTTTGCTTTGGTTTTGGTTAGCTATTAATAACCAAAAGAACCTTTTTTTTTTTTTTAATTCATGAGATCAAATGATCCGAAGCAAATATTACATATTAACAATAATGTTGGCTATATAATATAAGTAATCTTAATAATCTTAACAATAATGAAAGAATCGAAGAAGCATGTAATATATATGGATATAACTACTAAACACACTCCAATATAAGACCGTTTAACTAATTACGGTAACATAAGTTCTAAAAATATATATATAGTAGGCCTATATTATATATTCTAAATTCTTTATTTCATTGTATATCTCATATTCTGTTTCATATATTTTTTTATGTGTTATATCACTTGTTTTTTCAAAATATTTTAACAATCAATATTTTTTCATAAATGATATGACGCGTAAAAAAAATATAAAATAAAAAAATACTATATAAAAGAATAAAAAATCTGGACTGTACATCATATCATGATTGTATATTTTTTAAAAAGGAGGTCCAAACCATACCGATATAAAAATGCCAAAAATCCCCCCTCTAATGGTTATTATGGATAAAATCAATAAAATAAAATTTAAACCTGAAATAATGAGGTTAATAAATAAAATTTTATCAGGAGTGTATTAAGTTAGCAATGAGATATCTGAGAAAGTAGGAGAAGTAGGTTTAGAGGGACGATTATGGACATCCTCATCATCCTTGAATGCAGTAATAGTTACAGGAAAAAAAGAACGAAAAACACATGGAATTTGCCATTCCTATATATCACTTTTTCACCAAGTCATATAAGTTATGCTTTGATCTTAAAAAGTCTTTTTATTTTCTTCTCTACTATCATTCTTATTGTGTCCACATGAAACACACCCATGCCCCAATCTTATGCTTCCGTTACACAATAATGCTTCTTCTCCCTCTCTCCTCTTTGGCCCTTTCTCTTCTTTTTTTAGCTCCGCGAAGACTCATTCTCCATTTTAGCAATAAAATACATCACAGATCAATTTTCATGCACCCATTTATTTCTCTGTTTTAATTAAAATCAAATTATTCACTCTAAAAAAATTAAAGATTTGCAAAACAAAAAATCTTTATAATTTTATATTAGAAATCGAATACGAGTTAATAAAATAAGAATTTTTTTGTAGGAAATAAACTAAGAAGTTAACACTTACCAACTTAATTAATCCTTTAAAGTTGTGAATTTTCTTATTATAATTGTTGTATTCTTACTAATAAAAGATCCTTAGGCGACATAAAAAAAAATTAAAAATTTTTGATAGCTTTTCAAGATATATTAAGAATTTTCTTGAGAGAACAACGACGATCATTCCATTAGCGATCCACCCTTATATGTTTTGTACAAAATCATATAAGCGTTTATCAAGTTATTCAAATAAAAAAATAATAAATTTTAACTTTCAAATTTTTTTAAAAAAAATTTAAAATTTTAATTTCATTAATTAAATATTTCATTCCCATTTTCGAAGCCACAACTAAATGCATTTGCATGAATTGATATATTCTATTATATATATGATGTTTATAAACCTACCAAGATTTCCATTCAAATAATACATACAAACATTGTCGTTAATTAACAATAGTACTAATCTCATAAGTTGCTACTACAGGATGTATAATTGAAATGGTTCATTCATTGCATCAAAGTTAGATGGTCAACTAGAAGAATGAGACCTTTTTTACCATTAAGAGGAAAATGAAGAGAAAAAGGGACCTATGCCCACAAATTGCCCTTCAATAATTCAAGATTCAAGGCAGTTATATCATAATCTTGCCTTCCTATGTCACATTGTCTCCTACTTTTTCTATTTTTATATGCAATAAAATATCTATCTACTGATCTAATTAGATTACTAATCATGTGCTGTCTATATGTGAATATATTGCGGGACACCATAATTCCATTGTATAATTAATTAATATAAGTATCAACTAAAACTTAATTAACATCAAATAACCTATATAATAATATATATAAACATAAAAATTAAGTAAACTTGTGAAGAATATAATGATAAAAATAAAATAAAAGAGAGAAAGAAATAGTTTCACATGGGAATGGAATTCCTTAAAATCATATATTTACCTTTCTCCCACTTTCTTCTACACTGTTCCCTTTCATGGAAGCAGCATTTCGAATGGCTAATTTGTTCATAATTTCCATCAAATATCAGTATTAGTAGGTATAGTTGGTTACAAATTCTAGTAATTAAAAGTTTTTGGAAGATTTAACTAGATAGCTAATATCCAATGAAGCAAGCAACAGCATCCTATCTAGCTAATATTCCCACTTCTCATGAGAAGTTGGGGACCATATGATGCCTCAATTAATTATATTAAATTATAATATGTCACTAATTGCTTACTCCCTTTCATGGAAGAGTATATTTTAAGTTCTAATTATACAAAAATTTTGAAATCCCAACTGCAGGTCCCACTTAATTAGTGAACCACCACGTGTAGTGCTCGACATCTCGAGCCAACGAGAAATGAACACGTGTTAAAAAAACCCCATGTTGGCAGTGAGGCAGGCAACATGATATATCCCTCGGTTCATCCCTTAATTATCTTGTAATAATAATAATAATAAAACCTTATATAATCACTTACAATTTCAAAAAGTAGGATGACTAAGGAGGCTAATTAAGACAACAATTGGTGGAAGGTCAACAGGTCAAGATTATGTGCCACGTGCAGGTCTACGTGTGGGTCCCATAAAGCATTTTCAGAGATTATCACTTGCCTCTCTTCTTCTTCTTTATATATACAGCCTTATTACTAGCTAGCTTCTCACAAAACCATCAAGCTACCATTACCATTAATTAAAAACTTCCAATTTTGCCTCTCTATATATTTACTTGCTTCGACATCAAGTAAAACTGCCTTGCCGACTAGCAACATTGCCTCTATACAATATATAAAGTTTATTTTCATTATTATTTTCTCAGCTTATAAGTTGTATAACACAGCTATAAGCTCTTGGAAATTACTAAATTCAGTTTTTTCATCAAGATACTAAATGGGTAACGCTGATTATGAATGCCCTCACCGTGTTGCAATTCCTCCAGCAAAACCATTTCTCCAATCACTAAAATCAGGTGTAAAAGAGACTCTTTTCCCTGATGATCCTTTTAGGCAATTCAAGAACCAAACCGCCTCTAAGAAATTCATTTTAGGATTGCAATACTTTGTGCCAATCATTGAATGGGCTCCTCGTTACACTTTCGCCTTCTTCAAAGCAGATCTTATTGCCGGAATTACTATTGCCAGTCTTGCCGTTCCTCAAGGGATTAGTTATTCTGGTCTTGCTAACTTGCCTCCTGTTATTGGACTATGTAAGTATAGTTTTTGCTCATTAATTATTTTCTTTAAATTATAATAAGTACATGTCACTTAAAATTTTAACTTCTAATCTCGTTTGCTATAAAACAGACACTCGACTTAGATTCCATTATTTATTTTTTCTACCGAAAATGTGTAGTAGTAATTAATTACTATGGATTGGTGAATGTAGATTCAAGCTTTGTGCCACCATTAGTGTATGCAATGTTGGGAAGCTCAAAAGATTTGGCAGTAGGGACAGTGGCGGTGGCATCACTGCTCATATCATCAATGTTAGGGAAGGAGGTTAACCCTAATGAGAACCCTAAGCTTTATGTTCAGTTGGCACTAACTGCAACTTTCTTTGCTGGAGTTTTCCAAGCTTCTCTTGGCTTTTTAAGGTTAGTTTCTTCAAGCCCCATGTGATCAAGATATGTCCAATATTTAAAGTAAAAAAAAGCAGCTCTGTCTGCCCATCGATAAATGAAAACTATGTCTCTTGATGCACATATAATTGTGTTAGAAACAAAAACGGTTCATTTGTGTATATAAAGAGGCACAAATACGCCATAATTTACTAATAACTTTTGACTGAACGGTAATAAAGTTGTTCTAAATATTGTAAAATTACCGGTTCAAACACAGTCCAAAACAAATTATATTTAATGGGTTTCATAATTATAATTTATTTTTGTTTATGATTTGCAGACTTGGTTTTATAGTGGACTTTTTGTCTCATGCAACAATAGTAGGTTTCATGGGTGGAGCAGCCACAGTTGTTTGTCTTCAACAACTGAAAGGAATTCTTGGGCTGGTTCATTTCACTCATGGAACTGATCTTGTTTCAGTTATGCGCTCAGTTTTTAGCCAAACACACCAGGTAATTAATTAGACATAGCTTCTTCTTTTTTTACTTAATTAAGTAAGTATCCTTTTACTATTTAATATTAATGATTAATTGTTACTATGATGGTGGTGGTTGTAGTGGAGATGGGAAAGTGGAGTCCTGGGATGTTGCTTTCTCTTCTTCCTAATCCTCACTAGATACTTTGTAAGTAAAAATTCTAATCCTTTTCATTATTTCTAATGCAAGCTTGGACTATATGATTAGTGAAGACCAATAAATTTTAGGATAAAGGAAATAATTTTCACTTTTCTATGTGAAATTTCTATGTCATCTACCTGCCTATTGCTGTCAAAAACCATAAGCAACTCCACCAACAACACAATAATTGTGTGATATTGGTGAAACATGTTTCTTTTAAAATAAGGGTACTTTAAATATTCAAGAATAAGAGAGTGTATCTCTTTTAGGTAATAACTCATACACATGTACTCAGTCAATCATATCTATATGAGTATAAAAAATATAAAAAATGAGAAATCATACAATTTAATATCAGTAATATGCTATTAATTAAATATTGGTAAATTTAAAGAATATAATGACAATTACTAACTTGTAAACTAGCCTTAGTACTCATTACCCAAGAAAAGTTTGATATCATATATCATTTCATATTTCTTTGACTTGAAGTAATTAAATACAAGTTATATAAATATATGACCCTACAAATAGACCAAAATAGAGTTGAAACTTCAAAGAAATTAAATTGAGAATGAATAAACTATAGAAAAGGCCAGAAAAATCATAATTGAGAGAATTGGATTATATTAAAAACTAATCATATAACTCTAGTGTTGAAAGAAATTGAAAATATATATATTTTTTAATTTTTATTTAAGGTACTGATTTTGTTTGTCTCTATTATTTTAAATGTTGATGATAAACAGAGCAAGAGAAAGACATGCTTCTTTTGGATAAATGCTATGGCACCCTTGACGTCTGTTATTCTAGGAAGTGTCCTTGTCTACTTCACACACACTGAGAAACATGGTGTTCAAGTGGTAAGCCCTCTATATCAATTAATTGCAGTATAAAAATTAAATTTGGTTATTTAATAGTACATTTTTACTTGCAATATAATATATTCATTTATTAATAAATTTACTTTATCAAAATTTAAATTCAAGGCTTTTCAAGACTCCTATTCCATTCACCTTTACTAGAAATAATATCACTTGTCACTATTCCACCAAATATATTACACAATTATATTGATGTCAAGACTCCACCTAACCCAGAAATTATAATCCATAATAACATATTATTTTTTATATTAATGATGTTAATTAGCAAACAAATGAAATATAATAAATTATCCTAAAATTTATCAAATTTTAAAGATTTTTTTGGTAAATATCTATTTTTTTCTATCAATCAAAACTCAATTTAAATGATATGACATGATACATCACCCTAATTATCTAAATTAATATGCTATTTTAAATTTACGTCATATAATTGGGATGACATATCCTGTCAGGTCATTCATTTCAAAAAGAATATTGAGTAAAAACTATCAAATTATCTCTAATTTTAAAAAAATAAAACTTTAGGTATTCAACTATATCAAATTAAAATTTAGTGATCACATTAGAAAAATTAGAAAAATTTTTAAAGTTTAGTAAATTTTAGGTTCATTTAAATAATTTTCCTTTTTAATTTTTAATTTTTTTTTCTGTTTAAAATATTTTTTTATTTTTTCATCAAAATATTTTTTCAATTTTTTTAAATAAAAATATTCTTCTAATTTAAACTTTATTTAATTTTTATAAATTCAAATAATAATTTTTTTTTTCTAAAAACCAATCTATAAATCCAAAACTATTAATTTTTTATTTAAAATATTATTCTTGAAAATACTCTTCTAATTTAATCATTAAATTATTGTCTTCGATATAAGAATTTATATAACAAATATTTTAATTAACTTTTCTAATACTTCTCATTTCCTTATATTTTAATTATTCATCAGCCATTTGCTTTGCAATATTAGAGATGGAAATAAAAATAGAAATGAAGAGCCACAAATGTAGAGATAGATCTTAACAATACAACACAAATTAATGGTTGATTTAATATTACTTCATTTTTAATCAACAAAATACATGTTGTAGAATAATGATGAGGATTTTAATATGTCGCTCATTTCAACTGAATTGATATCAGTAATATTGAAAATTACTTCAAAAATTATTAAATTTTAAAAATCTTTTTAATATTTTCACAATTTAATATTTTGATGTAATTATTTTTATTTTTTCAATCAAATATCATGTGAGAATTTCAATTAAAATTTTATCGGAATGAATAGTATGACATGATATATTATCTAAATCATTTGATTCAATACATTATCTCGGATCTATATCAAATGATCCCATTTTGATAATTTTGATTAAAAATTCTCTAGTAACTTGTGATTAAAAAAAAAGTAAAATATTCATATGATCAAATTGAATTTTAATGATTATATTAAAAAAAAATTCGCAATTTAATAATTTTTCAATGAGCCAATGAAATAAGATGAAGTACTGTGATCATCCAGCTGGTCATGATAATTAATCAAACTTTTTATATATATAACCTTGTATTTTTTTTTAGGGGTTGTTATGTCAAAAACACCATAGTTTTGCTGTGTTGGCTTTTTAGAGTTCAAATGTTATTCTACAAATTTTTAAAAATCATAATATTTGTTGTAACGAATTCAATAATATAATTTTTTTGTATGAAACAAAAATTAAATGAATTAAAAAAATACAATATAAATGTGTTAAATCTAAATTTAACACATTTTTAATATATTTTTTAGATCCATTTAATTTTTATTTCGTATAAAAAATATGTCATTGATTCGTTACAATAAATATTATAATATTATAACTTTTAAAAAATTTTACAAAAATTTTTTAAACTCTAAAAAATCATTATTATATTTTTGATACAACAATCCCTCAACTTTTTTTTTTTCCTACTAGTTAATAATAATTAAATATGATTAAATTTGTCTGATTAGAAGTTAATTTAATTTGTTGTTTTCTACAGATTGGACACCTCAAGAAAGGGTTGAATCCACCATCCATAACTGAGTTGGCTTTTGGGTCTCCCTATCTAATGACAGCTGTTAAAACTGGAATTATCACTGGTGTTATAGCTCTTGCTGTAAGTCTGTCTATTTTACCTCCACTCACATGCTCCCCAATACTCTTTAAAACACTTTGCTTACACCTCATCTGTTGTTCTTTAATGAAAAGTGAAACCTTGTATTTACCAGATATAATTAAATTAATAAAATAACAAAAAAAGGATTAAAATTTAACACAAAATTGGGTGCGATGGATTAATTTACAGGAAGGAGTAGCTGTTGGGAGGAGCTTTGCCATGTTCAGAAACTATCACATTGATGGAAACAAAGAAATGATTGCTTTTGGAATGATGAATATTGCAGGATCTTGCACTTCTTGCTATCTAACTACAGGTTATTTTTAATTTCTTGTGCATTGGGAATATTTAAAGGGAACGAGATATCAACATTTGAAAAATAAACATTTTGATTAATAAAATTTGTATTGTGATACAGGACCATTTTCGCGAACTGCTGTGAACTTCAATGCAGGATGCAAGACTGCAGTATCAAACATAGTAATGGCAACAGCTGTGATGATAACATTGTTATTTTTAACTCCATTATTTCACTACACTCCACTGGTAGTTCTGTCTTCAATTATAATTGCTGCTATGCTCGGCCTAATCGACTATGAAGCTGCCATTCACCTCTGGAAAGTCGACAAATTTGATTTCGTTGTTTGCATCAGTGCATACATTGGTGTAGTCTTTGGAAGTGTTGAAATTGGCCTAGTCATTGCTGTAAGTAACTCATCGACAATCTACAGATTTAAAAATTATATGAACATTATACTAATAGAGCAAGAATTTGGAAATGCAGGTCACAATTTCCTTATTGAGGATGCTCCTGTTTGTTGCAAGGCCAAGAACATTTTGCTTAGGAAACATTCCCAATTCCATGATTTATAGAAGCATTGATCAATATCCAATTGCTAATAGTGTTCCTGGGGTTCTCATTCTTCAGATTGATGCACCTATCTACTTTGCTAATGCTAATTACTTGAGAGAAAGGTAATATATGAGAAAATGCTATAATAAGTTTCAACAATAAATTCTTGAATTCATAATCACTTAAATAAAATTTGGGTGATTTCAATTAATTTTCAGGGTTTCAAGATGGATTTATGAAGAGGAAGACAGACTAAAATCTACAGGAGGACCTACTTTACAATACGTGATACTAGATATGAGTGGTAAGCGTGTGATTTCTTCAACATTAACTTCAGCATAATAACAAGCTATTTTCCCCCAACCTTTGAACCCAATATCAATCGACAGCAATTGGAAGCATAGATACAAGTGGGATTAGCATGCTTGAAGAAGCTAAGAAGAACACTGACAGAAGAGGTCTAAAGGTAAAAATTAATAAAATTTTCACCATCTCCTATATTCAAATCCAGAAACTATTGTCTCCATATGCAAATTGCTTATGTACTTATTAATGGTTCTGTTGTTGTAGCTTGTACTGGCAAACCCACGAAGCGAGGTGATCAAGAAGCTGGAGAAATCAAAGTTGACTGATGCAATTGGTCAGGAATGGATCTATCTAACAGTGGGAGAGGCTGTAGCAGCATGCAACTTCATGTTACACTCAATAAAATCGAATCCAGTTACAGTTGATCAATTTGATGCCCAAGACAATGTCTAATGTACAAGTAAAAAAGCAGCATCAAATTTCCACCTAATCTGTCTCTGATTGATCCACCAAGTGGAGCAGAAGAAACAAATTAAGATCTCTAAATCAACTTCATAAATTTGTAATTTCATATACATCAAATATCAAAGTATAATATAGAGAGAAAGAGACGAGTGTTGTTTACTTATTTTGTTTGACTTGATTTCCTGTAATGTTTAGATACAATGTTCTCAAATTAATAGTATCAAAAACATTGTCTTCAGCGGCGGAAGAATTTGAAACTATCTGCCTTTTTATTTTCTACTATACGACATTCTGACTGGCTGCAGCTTGCCATTTGTTTGACTACATATAAGAAAATCATGTCGTTTTATGTATTAAACGAAGGAACTGACCTATCATATTCAGCATCAGAAGTCAAAACTGCAACTGCTTACTTCTCACTGTGAAAAGATGCGGTCAGTGATTTATTAGAGCATCATCCTCATTAGCTGACGACAATTCACCTATAACACTATTATTAAACGACACAAAGATGTCAGCTTCATAACTCATTTCTTAATTAACCTACTAACTGACAAGGTTTCTGTTGTAGGAAGGAAGTAGGAAACTCGATTTTTCACAACTCATTTCTTAATTAACCTACAAAACGACAAGGTTTATGTGGTGGTAGGAATAGAGATCAGTGATAGGTATCTTATTGACTCCACCATTCATTGCACATGTGATGTTTCAGACATTATAAAGAAATGGACCTCTGATGCCGATGCATGAACCATGTGTTACATATTATAGGAAGAAGTGGAGAAAGAAATAATTGTTGGGTAAATAAAGAATAAAAGTCACTTAACAGGAGCTATATAGGATGCAGAAATATAGGAAGAACAATTAGTAGTGACAGCTGGAGTGATACAGCTGTACTAGAGTCTGTTAGGGGAATAACAACTGTAAACCAGCTGTATAAAAAGACAAGGAACGAGTCTTGTAGAGGAAGGAAGATAATAAAAAAGTTTCAATCATTCTTTCTCTCTAAATTCTTTTTATTTTCTCTCTGTTTCTCTCTCTTACTTACCTGATCTTTCCCGATTTCCCTTCTATTTCTTCTGTTCTTTCTATTTCTTAATCTGTAAACCCTAGAACTTGAATTACTACACTGTTAAGGACTCACAGCCTTAACATATGGTATCAGAACAGCTACGTGAGGGAATTCATATTGAATTAACTTTCGAGCTGATTAAATGACAAGATCAATGGTAGTGAACAATGAAGGAGTGCGATTGGTAGATTTGGAAGAGCAGTATAGAGGATTGCAGGAGATGACTATGAAGCATATAGAAGAGTTTCAAGAATTTAAAGAGGAAACAAGGTCGAGTAATAGTAGAACTGATGCCAGATTTGATGAAATTAAAGATCTACTTAGCC
>CANXYC011465223.1:0-24890 GCA_948193065.1 Aleurites moluccanus
CTCTCCACTCTCTCCCTTTCACTCTTCTCACCCTTTGCCTTGCCTTGTTTTTGCCTTTCTTTGCATGGCTATTTATAGCCATGTAGAGAGCAACTTTTTCAACCAAAAATTGGTTGATAGTTGAGCTCCAAATTTATGCACCGAATTCGGTGCTTAACTTTTCACCTTTTTTTTTTTATTTATTTATTTATTTATAACAATAAGTGGGACCCATGTGGAGGGACCCAACACTAACATCATCAAGCCGGTTGACACTTGCTTACAAATGGACCGACTTACATCTCTTTTTCATTTTTGATCCAGACTGATATCATCATCAGTCCAACAACGGGAGATTGAATATGGATTTCAGGATCTAGTCCATTTGGGCATAAAACTCTGATACCATATTAAAATTTACAGACCCGTACACATGTGGCTTATAAGTAAGCAAGTGTTGGAACCAACTTGCATAAAATCAATTAGTTTGTGCTAGATCTAACAAACACTTACAAGTCTTTTATATATTTTGTTATTATTTGATGCGAAATAATTTTCCCAACATTCTTTAAATAGAATATAGCAAAAGTTATTCAATTAAATAGAAATGCAAGGTTTGAAATTATTGAGTGTGTTGAAGTTATAAGAGATAAGAAAGTTAGGTCTCGACCTAGGATGGTATGGGGAGAAGTAATGAAAAAGGATTTAGATCTTTTTGAAGATATAGCCCTTAACCAAATGAAATGAAGGGAACATATCAATAGAGCCAATCCCTACTAGCTTGGGATTAAGACTTCATTGAGTTGAGTATAACATATTTGACAATTTCTACGGTTTTGATAAATAGTATGAGATCCTCCAAGGATTCTAAACTTCCTATCACAGCAGTGGTCACTTGTTTTCTTTAGCCAATATTTTGGTTGGAAGATAATTTTTTTCTTTATTGTTGTTGCTGCTGGTTTTGTTTGTTCTCTTCACTGCATGAATTTCTTTTGACAAAGTTAATCAACATATTATATTGAAGCATTGCCGGAAATTCTTATTTGAATACATGAAATTCTATCCAATTTCTGACTTCAAAATGAAGTTAAAAATACCACACCGTTGACAATTTGGGATCAATAGGATCTTGGCAGATACAAGATAAATTATAAAAATAGTTGCACAGACAGAGATGCACAAGTGCTAGCACATGAAGTCAATTACAGTCGAACAGTGCAATTTCAACTGAAACTAAAATAAGACTTACATGCCATCCTTTTTTGACCTGTATTCAAGGTACTTTGTCAAAATTTCATCAACATTTGGTGATCGTGGAAGTTTAACAAGCTGCAGCAGAAAACAAATTCCATAAAATAGAGTAAATGATAATTATTCAGCAAAAATCAACTTATTGTTGTTCCAGACCATTATGACATCTTATCCTGAAAATGGAAACACTACATAGATTTGTTGCATAAATGTTGCAATTGATAAACTCCATATACTTTGCAGGTAACGAAATGGAATTAGGGGGGGATGTTGGTGGGGGAAGGGATTCTGATTCAAACTTACAGTAAATTAAGTGTTTTTGAAAATGATCTAGGGAATGTAAGGATCCTGGAGGGCAACAAAAATTATTTGAAACATATATGAATAAAATAAATAGAGGGAGATAAGTGTTTCATTCTTTACTTGCAGGTTGTGATCCTTAGAACATAAAATCAAAATACTCAACTATGAAATCAAAACCTTTGCCAAAACTTTTTGCAGCAAAAAATCTCAAGTTCAATGGATGTGACTATGGTTTTATGCCGAGTGCTGACCATTAACATATCACAACCATTCTCCTTTCTTCAGGATTGGCACTAAATATTTTAAGGTTTATGAATTTTTATGGGCAGAGGTTCTTTCTCTATCGAATTTTACTAGGCAGAAAATCTTGAATATTTTACTGAAAATTCCATAACATTAACTATAACATCCTAGACAATTCCCATTTTTTATTTTTAGCACCAAGCCTTGTGCATCAACGAAAGCTGGCAATGAACACATTGTCATTCTTGATTTCTCATTCACATTCTACTCATTTAAAGTTTTCATATACTTGAGGCGAGGGAAAGAAGATATAATTTCCACAGCTGGTGTCTCATTCTTGGTCATCAACGGTGCATTATTGTATAGAATATAACCCAAACATTGAAGATAAATTAGATCAAAAAATTAGTGGAGTTTAAGAATTGAAAATTACAAACAAGTTGTCTGATTATTTACAGCAAGAGAAGAAATAATTGTGATAACCGAGACAGATATTCAATAAAGTTAAAATGTTGTTCACCATAACTTATGACTTTACTACTTTAGGACATGAATTAACTTCAGTACAAGGGCAATGGAACAGTCAGAAAGCATGTGGCTGAATTTTCTGGGAAGAAGTGTACCAAGGTTTATTCCTAAGCTTTAAATATACCCAACTGCCGAAGAAAGATTCCTGTAACATATTTCGAACACAACAACATGACTTGTTGACTTTATACATTAATTGTATAATAGTGGTTTTCCTTTCAGGCCATCATAGGATCAAAAGAAGGCATTAAGCATAGACGAATCCATGCTTAGGCAAGGGGGGGCACGTGCCCTCCTTAAATTTTGATTTATTTTTATTTTTGCAAATTTTTTTTGGTAAATTACTTTTTAGTTCATAAAATTTGATCAAATTAACATTTTTATCCCTATTTTTTGAGAAATTCTAGTTCATATACTTTATAATTAGTCATTCCGTCCATTTTACCGTTAAAATCCTATAAAAAAAACTGAAATATCTTTCATTTATACTTAAAATTTTTCATCTCAATCATAATCAAATTTTAATCATTTTTTTTACTATGATAATTTGCATGAAGTGAATATTACAATTTAAATTTATGATTTTATTAAACTAAAAGATTGATACTAATCTAATTATTTCATTGCAAGTTTTAAATTTCACTAGAATAATAACAAAATTCTAATCAGAGAAATAATTATTTATCTACACAAAATTAAAGTTTAAATCCAATTTTCAAGCCAAAAAATTCTGTCATAAAATTTATAGTAGATTAATAGAAATTCTCAGACCAACACCTAGCAAATAGAGAGGGAAAATAACAAATTATAAGAGAATTATTTTTTAGATAATATAATTGTGTTCAGTCTTCTATTATTTTTTGCATGTATCCCTAATCTGGTCTACAATTTACTATATAAATTGCGATGTTAAGTCCTATTTAAATAGAATTGTGCCTCTCTTCTCAAAATTTCTGAATCCGCCTCTGGCATTAAGTGTTATGAATAAAGCTCAAGTAAATCCTATAATTATAGCATCTATATTGACACTCATTCAACTAAAATCATTTTAGAACAGCAGCAGGGGAAAGAAGATTTCTAACACTTCCTCATATGATATATACATACCTTATCCTGCTGGATGACAAATTCCCAATCATCAACAAGTTGCTTCTTTAATGTTGATGGAATTTGGATCTTGACAAGCTTTTCAGCAGACAAATTATCCTTCTGACAATTTGAAATTGCAAACAAAAGATATCTTTGTAAGACATCAGAAGAACAAAGAAAACCATTTGAAATTCCCAAATGAAGGGCATGTATGAAGCATGCATGTGTGCAATGTTTAAAATCAAGAAATACATGTAACTCCAGGAGGGAAAATTGCATTTGTGTTTTATTCTTTTTTTTTTTAACCATTTTTTTTGATAAATCTCATAAATTTGACTGTTGAATTAAAAAATATCAGGTCTACCTGAAAGGAATGAAAATCCAGGGAAAACAAGACTATAAGTAATAGCATGGGAACAGCATTGCATCCAACAAATAGATCATATTGAAAGGCAGCATGTTGAAGCCCTAAATGAAAACATAAAAAAAAAAACACACCTCAATGTCTGAGTCACTCATAAGCTTCTTCCCCTTTGCCACTGCAAAACAAATTTATACCATGAACAACAAAATTCTCTGTCTTTACTACAATTATCATCTAAAACATGATTTGATAATAAGCACTGGAAAAATATAAATGCTAAATATGTCTACAAGGTCTGTAATGAAATATTTTAATGAAAAACCTTGCAAATAACAAATGTATCTGTTATTTTCTGTGAGATACTCATGTATGCCCCCATAAGTTGGGCTATCAAAAAATTAAGGGCCAGATATTGCTTTCAGAGAATTGATCAACTCGTTTTCATGTCATGGTAATGCTTATGGTATGGGAAAAGGATAAAACTGAGTGCAGCAACTTTCTCTATATGGGTAAGAAAAGGGAGGGAAAAAGTAAACATCCTTATATCTACTTTTGGAGAACACCTGCTCTAAATTATCTGATAAAATTCTCATGGAACTTTACATTAACAAATTAATGACAAAACTAAAATTAGGAACAGGATTTTAAATAACAGAATCGGAAACAGTAATGGAAACGAAAATGGTATCGCAAAATAGTCTGAATTGGACAGAATGTTTTCGAATCAGCTGCTGATAACGTGAATTTTTTTTAAAGCCATTAGCAAAATCACTCAAATCAACATTAAACAAGAATTTAATGAAAAATAACTTTGAGAAAAGAATATAATGAAATATCCCAGACACTAAGTTAATAATGGACAGAAACATGAGAAACGACCGTTTCTCGTGCCTACTCTTTCTAGGTGATTAGCAAATCACCCACAGGGAAACAGAAAATAACACAGCAATGGACTAAAATTTCATTATCATTATTTAAAACTTTTGACTAGAACTACTAACAATTAGAAGAAAAAGCAAAAACTTACCAATATCTAATAGAACCTTATGTAGAAAATAAAGATGACAAAGACTAGCAACTACATTAAAGAAAGAAAATAAGGACAAATGAAGGATCAAATTTTCAAAAATACAAACCATTGTTTTTCTGGTCTTCTTTATCCACCTTTGCATCTGGAAAATTGAAAAGAGAATAACAGAATTACTCACCTACTCATATAACTCTAAGCACTTCCACAGTGAAGAAAACTTGATGGAGTTTCTTTAAAATAAAAACCTTTCTACTCAAGAACAATTAAATAATCATGATCCTAAATAAAGGCACCCAGCACTTCACTGGGACAATTAAGAGGATGTAAGAATGAAAAATAAAACATGTTTAAAATGGGAAATTATCAGTTAAAACAGTTGATGTGCCAATAATTAATTAAATTGGAGGCAATTAAAAATCTGAAAATGATAGAAAACATGGCTAAAATCATCAAAGATTATGGAATCAGAGTTTGCAAATCTTCTTCACTAGCATGATTGACAAAAACATTAATGCCGATATTGTCGTCTTCCACTAATTAGTGGACTTTGGGTGACTACCTTGAAGGGAGACTCCACAAGATCTTCAGCCAAGCTGGTGTGTTTACTCTTATGACAGATCTTACCCCAATTCTACCCCCCAAAATTTGCAAATGACAGTGCATTTGTTTGAAACAGATGCTTTTACAAATGTGCTATATTAACTAGCAAGTGAAGTGACACACACGCACACACATACAAAGACAAGCATACGTGACAATAACCATATAAATTAAATATTCTTTGGTTGTGTTCGGAGATGAAGAACTTCAAAGGAGAATTAATCCAAGAACTGAAACATTAAATCTCTACAAAGAGTATCTGGCTACAAATGCAAAGACTTGGACATTGGGGATACATCAAAGATGAGCATAAAAGGAACAATTATTTCTCCAAGTTTGAAAGTACAGTTCACACAAGTCTCCAATCTATATTATTGCTTGTATAAAAATTTAAGATAAGAACCACTGGAGAAGGAGAGAAAGCAAGTATCTTCCTAGTTCAGAGAATCTGTAAGTTAATTCCCCCAGGCAAATGGAAGCAGGGAAAAAAGTTTCTCACCAAGTAACAAAGACATGCAAACTGCTATTTAAGATATGAATACATAATTAAGAATCCAGAATCAAACTCAACTCGACTAGTAGATACACAAATATAAAATGAAGCTAACCAGTAGAGTTTTTTGGTTTAGTCTGTGCTGAGCGTCCAAGCTTTGAGCTCTTGTCTACACCTTGTTTTTTCTCAAGGGCCTGCTGCTTCATCACATTCTCTTCAGTATGCTTCAATAATCGATCAGTGTCTATCCATTCGTCCCAACTGTTGGCAATATGTGCAAGCCACAGTAATGATTTCTGTATCCCTTTCCGAGAAAGAGCATGCTAATTAATTGAAGAAAAAGTTTTCATATAAAATATAGAAGTTTTGGGCTACCTTTTGCTCATGATGTAACTGAACCTTTACAAGAGGTTAGTTAATTTACAAAGAATGAGACAGTGAGCATTGTGTGTGTGTGTGTGTGAAGAAAAAGGATGCCACAAGAGGGTTTCAAATCAGAACTCTAAATTAATTCCTTAACATCTGGCAAACCCAGTTATATAATCCGAAAAATTTTGGCCCTCAGAAGTTTAGCTCCTCTTGCCCCCGTCTGCTTGACAATTGTTTTTGTTGTTTTAGTCTCTTTTTTTTCCTTAGAAATTCTTATTTATATCAAAATAACCTTCTTTGTTGTTTCTTTTGCATTTAGCTGACCACTTCCATTTAACAAATACAGTTTTCAAAATACAGGACAGGGAAGAGATTATTCAACATGGATTCTCAGACATCCAAATGTGTAAGTTCAACAACAGACAGCTACCATTACATACAAGTCATATATACATTCCGAAGCTAGGTGAGCAATGTTTCTTTATAAATCATAAAGAAATTCCAAGTGGTGATGTATTAAATGTGCATGCAGAAAAGCCCATTGATTTTACAAAAGAAAAATAATTGTATTCATTTTTTTCTAGTTTCCATGTATTGAATTATATTTCACAAATTCACAGAAGGCAGCAATAGTGATATAGAATTGCTAATACGTGAATTTACAGATTTTTTAAAAGTAAAGACTTCTTTTCCAATTATCTAAAAAGCTGCCATGCTAAACTGTCTTAGTCTCCTTAATGATCTAATCTGAACTTTCCCCCATTTCCCTCTTCTCTAAAACAAAAATACCTATTGTATGTGAAGTTCCAATAAAATACTAAATTTTGTACTAACAAAAGGGTAACATAAGTCATACAGCCAGAGCATACAAATGAACTTTCCTCCATTTCCTTCTTCACTAAAACAAAAATACCTGTTGTATGTGAATTTCCAATAAAATACAAAATTTTGTACTGCCACAAGAGTAATATATGTCATACTGCCGAAGCATACAAATGAGAACTTTAATGCATCAGTTTGCATTTGAATGTCTCAAAAGTTAATTTTGACGATAAAAGTTTGCAGACCAACCTAAAATCGAAGTACAAAACTTGCAACATCAAACCTATTTTTCCCCATTTGGCTAACCTTCAGAATAAATTCGATAAATAGCATGACCCATGGAACCATTTTGTCACTGAGACTTAACTTGAAAATTTCAAAAGTGCAATGACACTGAATGCCATATTCATGAAAAGAAAGGAAAAGAAAAAAACATAACACTTCTTTCATTTTTTTTTTTTTTGTTTGATTTTCCCTCTCTTGCAATTGGCTGAGAAATGTGCGACAGTTGTTGCTCTGATTCTTGAAACTTTTCAATATTCCATTACCTTTTTAGAAGGAAAAGTTAGGGGAGTAATTGCAAGTTTATCAACTATCAAAGAATTTAAAAGGGTGAAACATTCCAGATAGCGGAAACCATGCCATAGTGGAAACGATGCCAGAGGATCCCTCAATTTAAGACCTAAAAGTTGAACTCATACTGATTTAGAAGGAACTAAGGAAAATATAGAGAAACAACCTTTCATATCCCGCACTCCATTCCTCATTAAGTTCCAAAACTCAGCTCAAAAATACAGTAGGAAAATAGAGCAGAAGGCATACTCACTTTTTATTCCAACCCTGTCAAACAACAAAAGGCACATCACTTAATACAATAAAAAGGTCATGCTATAATTGCTCAACAAATTTAGTGATTTAGGCATGCAAAACTGTTTGGCCAGACCAGAGTATTGTGTTAATGGGCAGACGCTCCTAAACAGAATATCTTATAATAATAGCTGATGCACAAGAGGGGGAAAGCATGAGAGTAGCTTACGAGGTAATGAACAAAATATCTCCATTCCTTCTTTCGAAGCTCAGCTTTTTGAACCTAGAATTTAAAGGCGTATAGAATAATTACAAACCAAAGGAAATTGCAGAATAAGCTCGTCTAGGAAAATTAAAAAAAAAATGAAAATCAGAAAATGAAATAGAAATTGCATCCAAGTGAAACCAAATCTCTTCTTGGTAACTTCAAAATCAAGGCCAAACTTCAAAAATTCTTAACCATGGGTATGCAATTTCCAGCTCCTAGTGACTTGAGGCCAACAATATCTTAATTTCAATAAAACACAAAAATAGTAGATAAGTAAGATTAATGAACTCAAGGACAAGCAACAGTCATAGAACAATCAATGATGCTATTACCTTTCCAAAGCATTACAAGGCTCTATTCACAAACGCAAATACACGACGTCACCTAAAAACACACACTCTCTCTTAAAAGAACACACCGGTTCATTCTGCAAAGATGATAACACCAAAATTTCGAACTCCACAAAACCTAATTTTTTACAAATTACAAGTCACGACCTTGATTTACAAAGCCACTGAACTCAAACTATGACATAAGTTCCATTCGATACGTCAGATTTCTCAGCAAAGAATCAGATCATAACTTCATGGATCGAAATTAAATGCTAAAATTCAAATAAATGGAGGCGGTAGGCAATAAATGAGTCCAAAATGAACTTAACTATAGACTCCTCAGAAACAGATAAACTGAAAATAAGCGTAGGAACAAAGTGAGATAGAGAGAGAGTAATGCCTTGGCCTCATAGATGCGAGGACCGTGATAAGCTAGGATGCGCTCGCCCTCGGAGAATAGACCGGAATTGGAAGGAAAGGCATCACCACTTGAGGCCTCGCCGTCGCTGCCAGAGTCGTCCTTCGATGAGCTCCCCATTTTCATTGACCGCCACTGAGAGAGAGCGGGAGATCTGTTTCTTGATTTAATTTCTAGTTTCTGGTGTCCACCTTCCAGACGTTCTGCTTTCTGCATGTGAGTTTGAAATAAATGGTAGAGTGAAATTTTTTAATTTATGATTTTTCCCACGGGTGATTAATTATTTGAAATAAAATATGATTATAAATAAATTATATATAAAAAAAAGAGAGATTTTAACATAATTTTATTTAGTTACAACTATTATTATTTGAAATGATAAATTAAAATTTTTATTTTATTTTATTTTAAATTTTTTATTTAATGTTATATAAATTTTCAATTTTTAACAAATGTATTTAAGTTATTTATTAACAAATGTATTTAAGTTATTTATTAGAAAAAGTGTTTAATTTAATTTGAGTAATAAAAATAATTGATTAATATTTTATAAAAATAATATTATGAATGATTAGTATTTAAAATTTAAAAAAAAAAAATAACTTTCGATAACATATAAATTTTAATATGAGTTAGATTTCATTTCAAAAATCTCATAAATAAATTAAATAATTTCTCTTAGCAAAACATGCATTTTTAATGTTTTATTGTACTTCAATTTTTATTTGTTGGTGCTTATCTTGAGATTTTCTGGAGTAGAGACTTGAGTTTTGCAAGGCATAATAATAATAATAATAAATTAGTTCAAAATTCATTTGTGGTGCGGATGTTGAGTTTATTATTTTTCAATTATTTATATTGAAAAATAATTTTTTTTTTTAAGATTTATAAATATATAAATTATTGATAAATAAATATTTTATTAAGAATAATTTATTTTTATTTTAAGTATTGCTTAATATAAGAAAATAATGAGAGAAAAATCTATAGTGAATTAGATTTTTTTTTTTTTTTTTAGTATTAAGATAGAGAAATTGATTATAAGTTTATTATTTAAAAAAATATTTATTTATTGTTAGATTATGACTAGTATGTGATAAATTTTTTTTTCTTTTATGTAATCACCAATATTTTTATTTTTATTTTTTAATTAATAAAAATAATCATATTTTGATATTTATATAATTAATAAGAATAATTATATTTCGATATTTATTGTTGCTCCTCGTAACATGTGAAAATTATTTGCGGGCGAATTAACTTTGCTATACAACAATAATGATGTGATAGATGATCTGGCTGCCCTTTTAAATCAATGGGCAATTGGGCATGTTGCTCACCTATGTCAATAAGCAATTTATATTCAGTCTTTTTTCTGTACTAAGGAGTTAAAATGAGAAAAAAAATTATATTTTATAATGAATTTAAACCCATTTTTTGCATGAATAAGAAGTTATGCATCACACAAATAATAAAGCTTTTACAATTGGTAATGAAATTACAATATATTTTTTGAGGACCTTCTTTATTTATGTCTATTACTCTTAAGAATTATTAGATAATAAATACTGCTTAGTGCCTAAATAAAACCAACTAAAAAAATTAAGAATATATGAATCTCATTAATAAATTAATCAACAAATTAAACTGCAGCATTTAAACCAGAAGCCAGCTAGTGTCCTCCCTCTCCAGGGCTAGGGCCTTCATTCTTAATGCCTCCAAAAATCTGTGAATTTGTAAACTTGTTCCCTTGCCCTGGGCTTGGACCTGATTGCTTGATTGCAAAAAGAGACAATCCATCAAAGTAACTTTTATCCCAAATCTTAGGTCGACGATGATCAGACTCCAAGGTATTCAATGGTCTGGCTTGTGTTGTAGAGCCAAGCAAGACAAGAAATAAAAGAACAAGCAAGAAAAACAACCTAAAGTTCTTGAAGTGCCTAACCATAATAATTCCTTTGAAATGTATATAAAGATGTCAATTAAAAATTTCTAAAATATGGGTAGTGATCAAAAGGATTTTTTTTTTAATTCCTTTCTTTTCTAGTTGTTGGTGGTATGAGGTTGGTTATGGCATATTATATATAGTGTTTCTAATTTTGTAAGCTAAAAGTATTTTCAACATTCAAAGATTCTGTGATAGTGTCAAAAGGAAATGGCGAGGGAGGTTCATCCGTGTCAAAGGAAAGCAAAGGTAATAGGAGATTTGCCAGCAGACTTTGGTCCAATAAAAAAGCTTCACCTAACTAGCTAATTAAGTGACAAAATAATCTACTTACTTTCAAATATTTGCACATTCCACACTACCTAACTCTTCAATTACGGGTCTTGCTTTTGCATGGAATTGAAAAAAAAACTCAAGCATATTATTATTTTTCCATGGTGTAGCTTTCAGCTAATTTCAAGAAATTTGAAGAAATTGCGTTTCAAAATAACCTAGCTATTTCTTAAAGCAAGGAAAATTAGTATTAGAATAAAAACTATTGAGAGGTACCTTTTTTTTTTTTATTACAAATATCCCTATCCCATTTTAGAAATAATAGGAATAAATTATGTTTTAAAATTTATAATTATCTATTTTAATATGTGCATTCTCCATTGATCAATTCTGAAACCTCTCATCATAAGATACAAGTATACTTACCACTTGGACTGCACATCACTGATTATTGAGAGATAATTTATTATGGCAATGGTGGATTTTGATATGGATATTAAAAAGTGATCTATAATTTTTTTTTCTTTTTAAATATGAGAGGTTTGAAAATAATATTTATTATATATATATATTATATATATTTTTTGAGAAATGTCTTTTGTCCCCAAATTATTTTTAAAAAAAATTATATAATCCCTAAAATTAAGAGATTAGATTTGCTAATGTTTATAGCTATTGTGATATTATTTTTATAAATAATAATTTAAAAAAAATAAATAATTTATTTATGTATTGAGTTTAAAATTGATTTTAGAAACATCTTTGAATGTGAAATATTTCCAAAATTATATATAACAAATAATTATTATTCATTGATAGAATTTTTTTTTTTTTACACTAAAATTGTTATATATTTACAATAATAATATCAAAATGATGGTTATAAATTTTTAAAATATTTTATACATACCAAAATATTAATTATTAAGCAGATTATTTGATATACTTAATGTAATGCATTCTCAATCACATAAGCTTGAAATTCAATTCTTATAAATTCAAGTGAATTTCATGAATTTGTAAATATAAAATATATTAATTTTAGTATATTTCGATATACTCAATAATTTTTTAAATTTTTAAAAATATATTAAAATATTTATATTTGTTCCTACTAAAATTATTTTCTAAATTCGCCACATGCGCGCATGTGTTATGACTTTCCTGCCTTGAAGCCCGATAAGTCAAATTAGCTTAGCATCTTCTAATTTTTTTTTTAATGATTTTTTTGGTTGAATTTATAAGAATAATTTGGAGTCAAATTAGCTTAGCATGTTCCAAATTTTTTTCATGAATTTTTTATTTTGGGTGGGTTGAATTTATATTATTAGTTTGTTACTATTTAGCATTTACTTATAACTCATCTATGGAGTGGTTTGGACTTCAAAAACTGGATAAAATCAACATTGTCATCACTCATCAATGCCTTAGGAATAACTCAGCCCAGGTTCAATTAGGAAAAATTCATTGAATTAGGAGTCCATTTGATACTATTATTGCTTTTTATTTCTCTAATGTAAAAGAAAAATTAGTGATAAAATTTATTTTTTATTATTCATTATTTTAAAATAGAAAAAATGGTTTGTTGGAAAAAAAAAATCATAAAATTTGGAAATTTTTTATATGTAAACACTAATTAAGATTTTATACTCTTAAACGCATGCCACGATTTTGTCGGTTTAATCGTCAATGAGAAAATAGAACATTCATTCAAAGATGATATCATCGTCAAAGGAACCGAAGACAGCTTTGGGAGCCACAGAAAATACAGTTCAACCCTTTGAACGGGGCTGAGAGTTGAATTAATGGGTGTCCGGCAAAGTATTATTATATATATTATAGTTATTCACAATTATTAGTTGTTAAATAATTATTAGATAATTAAATAATAATTATTTATAAAATTTTAATTTAAAATTTTTTTAAAAAATTACAATTATTTAAAGTAAAAAGGTTAAATTATATTTTAAAAATATTATTTAAATAAAAAAATAAATATAAATATTTATTATTTATAATTATTAAATATATTAACAGCTAATAACTAATAATAATTTTACTAAACACTCGAAACAGCTATTATTATGTAACAGCTTGCAGGTATTAATCAAATGAGACTTTGAACCGATGTGCACATTATGCATATAAGATTTATTTTTAAATTGAAATCTTTTTTTTTTTGTCAATTTTTATAAATAAAAAAATACATTTTATTTTAATGAAATTTACTATTAAAAAAGTTAAAATATTATTATTAAATTAAATAATATTCATTTTAAATTATAATAAAAATAATTTTTTAAAAAATTTATTATTTTAAAATTTATTTTAACTACATGAATTTTATTATTAAATAAATTGATCAGCTTTTGCAAGCCGTGCTTATATAGTAAGCACAATTCTTGAAATTTACATAAAAAAATATAATTTAATAATAAATATATATTTATAATTTAGATAATAAATTCAAATAATAATAATAAAAAAAACTCTTGAAATTTGATATCAACAGGCTGCCCTGTTGTGGCCACCTTTGATTTTGAATTTTGGTATGAAATTAATTGGGACCACTTCGATATAGAGGAATTTTGTATAAAATGTTTATTAATTTTTTATGAATATATAAATTTATTTTATTTAAAATATAAAAATTATTATAATATATATCTTTGATATTTAACATAATTAACACTTAACTTTTTATTATTTCAAAATTTGTGCTTTTAGTCCCTAAATTAATTTTAATAAAAATATAAAATTTTAAAAGATTAAAAATGTCATATTGTATAATAATTTATTAAAGATTAAAGTGCATTATATTTTTAAAGTATATGAATCAAAGTCGTATATATTACTTAAAAAATTAAAAATTAAAATATAGTTAAAAATTTTATAATTTTATAAATAATGAATAAAGTATTGAGTTATTAATAATTTTTAATGACTAAAAATATTATAAATTTTAAAATCAGAATGTTAAATATAATAAATCTTAAGAATGTTATAATATTTTTATCCTTTAAATAATAATAATTTTGTTAATTAAAATTATAAAAGTAATTTTTACTAATTATTTTTATTTTGAATTTTCTCCTTCCCTTTCTCCATTGCGACTGAGCTACCTTATGGCTTAAGGGAGCCTAGGCCGCCCACCTCCCACAACCCATATATATATATATATATTTTACTATTATTTTTATTTGACCAATTTTAACTTTTTGATTTAAATATGTGAAGTATTATGAAAAAATAAAAATTTATAATAAGAAAAATTAAGAATATAAAATTTAATTTTAATTATTTTATTATTATTATTATTATATATATATATAAAAGAAACTATTTTATTGTTAGAGGTGGAGAAATCTTGATTTTTAATATATAATTAAATTATTTTTTTTAAAAATAATGGTATATGAATTATTAATTTCAAATATTAATATATGAAATAATTTGAAAAATAAAAAAATAAATATTTCATTTTATATTTTTAAAGATTAAAAATATCTATCTGTTTACCAAAATTTAGTAAACTTAAAGCAAAACTATTAACTATTAAATTAAGGTATTAGTAAAAAATAAAAAATTTCTCTTCATTTATATTATAATTAATTTTAAAAAGAAAATGACAATAATAATTAGTTTTAGTATGTTTTAAAATATTAATTCACACAAAGAAGATAAATAAATTTTACTCTTAAAATCTATAAATAATTTTCTATAATTATTCTAAAATATATATAATCAATAATTGAACTCTCGAATTATATATAATATAAAACTATCAAATTAAACAAAATATATCCACCCAATAAGGTTATTGATAACTTAAATGAAAGTTTAAGTACTTTATATGTTTATTATCTTATCTACTTATATTATGACTAATCTTATTATTGTTATTATTTTTGGGATTGTTGTTATCGTCATTGACATAACATTGCTCAAGTGGATTTAAGCTTTGTATTTTGTCATCTATTTTATTTTTTTAGAATTCATCACTGACTGCAAAATAAAAAATTCTTAAATTACTGACTAAATAACAACAAAAGAAATTTTATTCTTTCTTACTTCCTTCTCTTTAACTCTCTTTTAAAACCATCTAAAACCTATCAACTGCATGCTTCCTTTGCTTTCATCTTTAATAAAATCGAAGACCAAAACCTTGTTGCTTCCATTGTTATGCTCAGAGTTTATTGTGTATAGGGGTCTCTGGTTTCTTTAAAGTCTTGTTGTAATTTCCATTTTTGGGCTCTTTTAAGTTTTTCAATCAATAAGCCTAACCTAAATTATTAAAGTTAAGATTTTATGATTAAGAAGTCGCAACAATTTGAATCTCATTTATGAACCTCGTCTTTATAAGTAAGATTTGAGTTTTTTTTTTTTTTTTTTTGTCTCATTTAGATTTATTTAAATTTAATTTTTATTTAATTTGGGTTGTAATATTTATTAATTGTGTGATTGACACTTAAAATAATTATATATAATAGCTCTTAAAAATAATACTCTAATTAAAATGATGTCTAATTCAATTATAAAATCATAAGATTAAAACGTTTTTGATTCCAACTTCACTTTTGTGTGAAAATATTTAGATTTATTTTTTATTTCTATTAAATCATAAAATTTATGAGTTTGATATTCTGTATTTATAATAAATAATTTTATTATTTATAATTAGTGGCGGGATCATATATTTTTATCAATGGGAGCAAATTATATATGTATGTAAAAAGATAAATTATACTCGTGTGTATAACGAAGGTAGATGTCAATAATATTATTTTCATGTTAAAAAAAGGAGACTTATTTTTTCTTTATGTTAAAACAGAGAATGGTGTAAAACATTTGGTAAGATAAAATTACATTAAAAATATATGTAGATTAGGTCTTAAAGGAAAATTAAAAAATAAACGAAATAAATTAGTATCCAATTTTACATTTAATTCAATTATAATTAAATTAATTAATTTTTATACAAAATTAAATATAAAATAATTATAAGAAAATATTAATTATTTAGTGGGACAAATCAAATATATATAGGATAATTAAAACTACATATTAATAATTTAATGGGAGAAAAGTCATATAAATTTAAAATTTCTAAGAGTCAAAGCGCAGCAGTAGCCAGTAGGGGCTCCAACAGAGGCTCCGTTACTGTATATAATATTTTTTAATACAAAAATAATAAAAAAGTACTCCAATTAATTAAAAAAAATTATTCTTTCACATCATCATAGCGAGTCAGCAACGTACACCACAAGAAAAGAAAATTCAACTTTAATGCTGTTACAGAAAAAAATTATTAGATGAATTTATTTTGTAACATTAAATTATAAATTAATTAATAATAACTAAATATATTAAATAATAATTATTTTATAAAGTAAATATAATAATTAATTATAAAAATCATAAAATATATATTATAATTAATATATGGATATATCAAAATATCATTAATTAATTTATAATATATTGTGATAGATTAAATTCACTTAATAATTATTATATAAAAATAATATAATAATTAATAAATTAAATTATGAACTGTGTATTATAATTAATATATTGATATGCTGAATACATTAATTAATAATATAATGTGATAAACTAAATTTTCCTTATAAAAAACTGTTCTTGGTTTAGGCAAGAGAAAGGAAAGTAAGAGAGAAATGATTTTAATCCATTTATTTATTTATTTTTTTGTTTAGTAGAATTTAGTCCATATTTTAGATACATTAAAAGGGAGAAACTTGTACAAGTCAAAATACATTTTTTTTCCATCTTTTTTTTTTTCCAAACAAACACAGCCTTCGTCATGAAGAAACAGAGAAAGGAGGGGAAAAATCATAATTTTTTTCAATAATAAAACATTGTTTTATCAAATTTTCAACGATCAATTAAAACTATAACTAATTTACCAAATCAAAGTAAAATTTAAAAGACTCAAAAATTTAAATAAAATTATAAATATGTGAAAATCTGAGTTTTAACCTTTCTTTTTCACTTTTAAATATATAGTGAGATTTAGACAAATCTATACATTGGAAATTTTTAAATCTAAATTCTCACCATATTCAAAGAAATAAAAGAATAAATTTTTTATCTATAAAATAATATTGAATAGATATAGTGATTAGTTGTTAGATTATACCCTGATTAAAATAAAAGACATTAAAAAAGAGTGGTTTAATTATGAAATTTATGACATAGCGAGGAAGCGACAGATAACAAGAATAGATTATGCCCATGCTTTAAATATTTTTGCGTTTACAAGAAAAGAAAAATTAGGGAGTCCATCATAAATAAAAATAAAATAAAAGAAAAGCTAAAATTTTATTAATATTGATAATATGCTCAACTATTACATAATAAATATATTTACAAGACATGAAATCTTAATTAAAAATTAATGATATAGAACTCCTAAATAGTTTAGAATTAATTAAAAATAAAGAAAATAAATTTAAATTAATTAAAAAATTATAATTATTAAAATTATTAAAATAATTATAAAAAATACGTAACGAGCATGATACAACGAGAAAGCAAAGTAACGAAAAATTAGGTAATATTCATATCTTAAATATCTTTGAATTCATAAAAAAAAAAATAATTCATTGAGTCCACTAAAAAATAAAAAATTAAAATTTTATTAATAATATCTAAACAATTAGCTAATAAGTGTACTTATAAGATATTATTATTGAAAATTAATAAAATTATTAAATAAAAATTTTAAATATTTTAAAATTATTTAAGGAATAAAAAATAATCTAATATAATTAAAATAGTATAATAATATAATTATTAAAAGATTTATAAAAGAAATTTTAGGATCAGCTTGAGAATTTATATGAACGCTATTGTTGTGTTTTTTTCAACAATGGTGACTCGATCTATGATTCTGAACAGCAAGAAAAAATGAGCTCAAAGTGACAAAGTCGACTAGATTTTGGCCACGTTTGGCATGCACGAGGATCTCTTCCAAGATTTCTGCGGAGTATTTGTCAAAATCTAAGAAATTAAGAAAAAAATAATAATTATAGAATGCAAAATGAAATTTATAATTAATTCTCATCACTCGCTATAAGAAACAAAATCCACGATTTAATTATAGTTTAACAAAGTTATCAAAAAGTAATTAAATTTCAAATGCTATAAGAAAACAACAATAAATTTTAATTAAAAAATAATATAAATTTATTTTAATTTATGAAATGACAAATTTACATTATAATGAAAGAAATTTTCCATTTCACTACATTAATTACATGTATATATGTATAATATAATCAATCTAAGTATAAAAGAATAAATAATTGAAAAAACAGTTTGAGTTGCTAATCAAGAGATAATGATTATCACTGGTGGGTGCCAGTGACAGAGTTGTGTCCTTGACCTGGACTAGGACCTGACTCCTTAATTCCTCCTAGTGTTTGGGCTTTAGTGAACTTATGTCCTTCACCAGGACTAGGGCCATCCTTAATTCCTCCTAGTGTTTGAGCATTGGTGAACTTATGTCCTTCACCAGGACTAGGACCCGAGTCCTTAATCCCTCCTAGTGTTTGGGCATTAGTGAACTTGTGTCCTTCACCGGGACTAGGACCTGACTGCTTAATTGCTCCAAGTGAAAGTCCATCAAAGAAACCTGCAATTATTCTGCTAGCAGTATCAGCAGAGTTTATATTCTTCAATGGGCGCCCTTCAATTTCTATGAAACTGCAGTTTATCGCTATAAGAATGAGAAAGAAATTTAATGCTTTGATAAAAATCGCCATGAAAAGAAAGATTACAAGAGCAAGAGAAGGGGTGGGGAAGTTTGATAAATTTAATTGTGTGATTGCAAGAGATGGAGTTGGTGGTGTGTGGTATTTATATTGTTAAATGAGAAAATATTTGTTTGACTAATACTATAAAACCAGTCAAAACAAGCGGAGATTTTCCAATGTTCTCCTATATTCAAACCAACGTGATGGTGTGTTAGGAACCAACCCGGGAGGTTCTTGGCTTGAACAAAAAGAAATTAAAATCAACAATGGAGAACCCAAAAAAAAAAGAGAAACAAGAAAAAAGAAATTGCAAGTCCAAGTAGGGGAAGCAGTTAGGAAATTATTAATAAAAAAAAAATTATATATATATATATATATATATATATATATATATATATATATATAATTTAGGAATCGCCGGACAGCACAAGTAATGAAACAGTTTCTCTCTCTCTTAGTCAGCGGCGTAATTAGATGAAGTGGGAAGAGCTTTCACCTTAATCCACTTGAAGATGTACTTACATTATATCTTATGTAATTAGTTTAATTTTTTAATTAACTTTTTTAAATTTTTAATTAGTTTTTTTAAAATTAAATTTTATAAATAATTTCAGATATTAAAATTAATTAATTATTTTTTATTTTATAAATATGAAAAATTCATAAAAATTTATTTAATTAAAAATATATTTTTATATAAAAAAATATAATTAATTATTATTTTTTAAAATAAAAATTATTAGAAAAATTTAGGAAAAACTTTATTTTTTTATTCCTCTATTAATTTTGATATTCCAAATAAAATTTTATGATTTCGTTCCTGATAAAAAATTAAATATCAAAGGACAAATGAAAATTTTTTATCTATACTGAATGTAAATACTTATTTTATATACTCAATCAATGAGTGATTAGATATTTTAATTAATATGACTCTATCATTTTTTTTTGTCAAGTGAAAAGATATTAATATTTTTTTTGTTTCATATATTTTTATTTTATTAGATTGATATATTCGACAAATATTTTTCTTAATTTAATATTATTAGAATGTCTCTATGTCTTAAAAATATCTAACTTTGAAGTCTAGTTGTAATCAAATATATATACACATACAATTCTTTCCCGTGATAAGAGAATCTAAAATTAAATAATAAAAACAGATGAATGCGAGAAATTATAAAATGCGTCCAACACATTTTAACATATATTGTATCATATATTATATCTTAATGTAATGCTATAATTTCTCAATAGATACTAATAAATTAATTGCTTTGAATATAATTGGAAGCAAAGCCCACACTTTGACCTTGGATGTCCATTCGGTGTTTGTATATGTATTGAACAAAGGTTTGACTTATGATAGGTTATTGAATTTTTAAATGAATTGGTATATTCTTGGTAAAGTATCCATTGTATTCAATCTATAGTTAGCTGACCAATTTAGTCCATTCAAATTGAGATATTGATGTAAAAGTAAAAAAAAGCTATAGAATTGTTAAATCTCAAAGCTAACAACTCTCTTATAGTTAAGAAGATTTGTAATTAGATAGTTTATAAAGGTATATTATCCTCTTATATCTCTCTCTTTAAAATTTTCACATTTCCTCTTAGTTTTGGAGGATGTTACTCATTTTATAGGTTTTATTTTTTTTTTCCTCTCAATAATTGTAGATTTAAATGTTGTTGTATAATTAGTCTCAGTTTGATATGACTTTTAAAAATTAACAATTAAAATTAAACACAAATTGTTTCATAAATAAAAATTAAAAGTTAACAATTATATTAAAATTTAGGATTAATTATAAAAAAAATCATAAATTATTCGTGAAATTATAATTTATCACAAATTAAAAATTTTGATAATTTTATACATATAATTTTAATTTTTGACAAATTTAATATGAAATCAAAATCTAGTAAGAATTTCGATACTGAAACTAACGTGACATACTGATATGACATTTATTATACCAACCAATATATATATATATACTTATTTTATTTAAACAACCTACATAACCAAATCAAAATATATCGATTCAACTTGAATAACTTACTTTCTATTTCAGTTTGGTTTGATTTAATTATTTCGATATTCAAAAGAAAATCAAAATATCCAAACTGAACTTAATAATAAATTATTATTAAAAAATTTATTTGCACATATACTATTAAGCTGAACTTATTTATTAAATAAATTTATAAAAATAATAAGATAGATATTATATATATTCTCTTTAAAGATTAAATAATTAATAGTTTATGATCGTGGATATTCTAATTTATTTTTAAAATATATATAAATTAAATTATTTTATTTAATAAATTAATTGTAAAAATTAAAATTTTTAAAATAAATATAAAGATTAGATAATAGTTAAGAATTAATAACTTTCAAGACATATAAAAAAAATTACATGATTTAAGAATTAAAGGCAGAACTTAAAAGGAAACATGACATAAAATTTCTAATAAATACATAAAGAGAATAAAAAATACGAATTTTTAGATTTTTTCACATTTGTTTGGAAAAAAAATTATTTTTATTTTGATATATAGAAAATTAAAAAAGAAAATTCAATAAATTTTTTATTTTAATTAATAAGTAAAACCTTAGAAATTCTCTTATTCTCAAATTAATAATAGGGTTAATTATAATTTTTTTTCCTGTAGAATGACTCATTGCATTAAATTCTCTCTGACCTTTTAAAAATATACTAACTTTTCCTTGACAAATGTTATAATATACTACTAGACCATTCCGTTCAATTTTATCATTAGTCAACCCTACAAAAATAATAAAAAGACCAAAATGCCCTTATCCTTTATTTTTAATTAATTACATTTTATTTTTGTTTTAATTTTTTTTAAGGTTAAAAAATTTATTTTCATATTTTTGACAAATTTTAAAATAAAAAATAAACAAAAATATTTTTTATTTTTTATTTTTTATTTTAAAAAATAATTTAAGAAGAAATTAAATTATTTCTTCTTAAATTTTTTAATACAAATAAAAAACTTATTTTCATATTTTTGATAAATTTAAAAATAAAAGTAAAAAATATTTTTTAAAAAAATATTTTTATTTTTTATTTGTTATTTTTTAAAAAATAAAATAAAAATACATTTTTTAATATTTTAAAAAATATTTTTATTTCCAAATTTGTTAAAAATATGAAAATATATTTTTTAATCCTAAAAAAAATTTTAAAGTAAAAATAAAATATAATTAATTAAAATTAAAGGGTGAGAACATTTTTATTTTTTTACTACTCTTATAAGGTTGACTAACAGTTGACTTACGTTAAAATTAGACAGAAATGTCTAGTAATACATTATGACATTCGTCAGGGGGAGTTAGTGTATTTTTGAAAAGTCAGAAAGAATTTAATGTATTTGGTCATTCTATAGGAAGAAAATAATAATTAACCCTTAATAATATTGCACATTAATCATTCATTAATAATAAAATATAATATTTTTCTAAAAAAAATATGATAAATAAAATAATATAATTAAAAGAAATTAAATATATTCATAAAATTGAATTGAATTGAATTTCAATCAATTGTAATTGAATTAATAAATTTGTTTAGTGACCAAAATCTATCAAAATACCTTTTTAGTTTTATATTATATAATTAAATCTATCAAGCATTAAATGCAACTAATTAACACCCAAAAAAATATATAGATATTTATAAAGTTTACAAGGGAACTGAGCAGTTAACAAAATTAGAAGATTTGCCTATAGTAATCTTCTTCTTCTTCTAGCTTGAAAGGCAAAAGATGGTGGTTGATACCAGTGAAGATCACTTTCTAATGGTGACAATAGCAATTCAGGGCCATATGAACCCTATTCTAAGGCTTGTTAAACGCCTTGTTTCAAAGGGTATTCACATTACCCTTGCCATTAACGATGTGTCCGCCACCGGATGCTCAAATCCAAAATCTCTACTGATTTGACTACCGCTACACGAAACAAAAATCTTAAACCTCCTGAATCAGTCTTGCTTTCTTCTCCGATGGACTCAGCCTTTAATTTGATCGAGACAAGGATGTTGATTTATTTCTTAATTCTCCAAGGACAAGAGGATCCCAAAACCTGTCAAATCTCATAACCAATTTTACCAAGGATAAGAAGTTTTCTTGCATTATTAGCAACCCCTTCAATATTGCTGCTAAACATGGCATCCCTTGTGCAATGCTCTGGATTCAAGTTTGCTCTGTTTATTATCATTACTTTAATTTCCCATATTCATTTCCTTCATTGGATTTCCAATTAACTAATTAAAGATCTTTCCTCTTTCATATTCCAATCAAATCCTGCCATTTTCATGAATGTATTAACAGAATTTCTTCAAAACTTGGATAAGGTGAAATGGTTTTTGGTGAATACTTTTATTGAACTTGAGGAAGAAGCAATCAAATCCTTGAATTGTCTCCATCCCATTTTTCCAATTGGTCCATTAGTGTCACCATTTTAATTAGGAGAAGAAGATAAGACTACTGGCAATGTGGATATGTGGAATTCTGATGAAAATTCTTGCATAGAATGGCTTGACAAGAAACCAAATTCATCAGTAATTTACATTTCATTTGGAACCATAATTGTGTTATCTCAAGAGCAAATTGATAATTTAGCTATGTCATTAAAGAATTGTAACAAATCATTTCTTTGGGTGATGAAAGGAAGTGAATTGCCTAATAAATTAATGGAGGAGACAAAAGAGAAGGGCAGAGTAGTTACATGGTGTCCTCAAGAGAAGATGTTAATGCACAAAGCTGTTGCTTGCTTTATTGCTCATTGTGGGTGGAATTCGTCGCTGGGGGCGGTGGCTGCAGGGGGTGCCGATGATTGCTTATCCGGAGTGGACGGTATAAATTACTAACTTTTTCAATCTATTGAATAAGTTATACAATATAGAATAAACCCATCTTTCCTTAAATTCTCACTTTAATTCTAATAAACTTTGAAACTTGAACCTCTTTTATAAAGTTTTTATTAATTTAGTGTGTGAAAATCAATTTGTTATGTGCTATGGTTCAAGGGTAGTGAAGTTGAAATCACCAATATCCAAGATAAACAATAAGAAAACAGCAAGTTAACAAGCCATGTGTCTGTCGCAGTACCCTTTTTCATTCATTTTCTATTTTTGTTGAGACAGCCCATTATTTATTGCTTTATTCATTTTTATGTTTGCAAGAAGCTATTTCTTGCCCTTCCATTCCCTAAAGAATAGATCCTTTTCATTTCTCCCATCTTTCTCGCAATTACTTTACTTTTTATTCAAGAAAATTTGAGATTCTTGATCTTTTCCAAGAAAAACACTCGTACCCACAATTTAATTTTTTATTATCTTCATTTTAAAGATTTAATTGTGACAATTTGAATCATCTATTTTATTTAATATTTTATCTGTTATATTATAATTTTTTTTATATATTATGTTATTTATAAAAATATATTAAATATTAAAAAAAGTGATGTAACGTATATAAAGATGTATGAGATGAAAATGATAGAAAATCTAAGTTGAGTTTCAGAAACCGTTGGTTTTGTTGAATAATTGTGAAAAGACAAGTGCAAAAGCCTAAAAAGAAAAGAATAATGGCTGCTTACACACCAAATAATTTGGAGCACAATTTGAGGGTGAAACTAAAGGGTGAGGATTTGATTGGCTGTGGTGTGGTTGATTGCGTGCTCTTTTACAGTATCTCCAATGACCATTGATTATACTCTCTTCTCTTTCCTACCACTGAATTGGTATCAAGAATAAAATAGTTAACAAAAATAGAATAAAATAGTTAACAACATACTTCAACCTTCCATTGATAAATAATAATTTATGCAAAATTCACCAGACAATAAAGTTTTGTTCATATATCAAATTCCATTATGTTATTCTTCTTATGCTAATGAATGTGACCCAGAATGTCTAAGTATACAATTATAGGCAGGATTATATATATATATATATATATATATATA